>JAADXX010000121.1:0-48517 GCA_023338025.1 Phytopythium oedochilum | reverse complement strand
CCCCCCCCCCCCCCCCCCCCCCCCCCCCCCCCCCCCCCCCCCCCCCCCCCCCCCCCCCCCCCCCCCCCCCCCCCCCCCCCGACGCTTGTTAGGAATGACTGGATGACGAAACATGCACACTCACACACACCCTCCTCTGCTCTTGTCACCGCCTGTGCGTCACGCTCGTCGCGCTTCACCTGCCCTGAGAAGCACCGGAGGACGACGAGTACGAGGCCGAGGACGCAAAGGACGAAGACGTCGGGGAGATGCTGGCGGCGAGCGCCCACTCGTGGTGCAGTGCCGCCTTGTGCTCGAGCTTGTTGCGCATCACTTCGACCGCCACATCCCGTCCGTTCATCGTGACTGCTTTTCGGACGCACGCGATGCAAAAGACCACGGGGTGCTGCTCAACCGTGCGCGTCTCCTGCGAGAAGTAGCACATCTTCTTCTGCACGCAGCAACGCGAGCACAGGCGCTCCAGACACACGCGGCAGGTCCTGGCCTTTTGCCGCGCGTCCTTGAAGGACCCAGGCACCCGCGACTTGCTGATCCCCGTCTTGCAGACGCTGCAGCGGCTCCGCGACTGCCCTGCGTCTGGCGGCAGCGGGACCATCGACTCGGTCGACGATTGGTGTCTCCGTCGGCGCTCGGTCTGGGCCCTGCTCTTGGCGAGCATCCACTCGAGCTTCTTGAGGTGCGAGCACTCGGACAGCTTCCATACGGACACGACGCCCTTGGCGGACACGGCGGCGCCGACGGTCGACGGCATGTCGCCAAGCAGATCGATGAAGGCCTTGACGTACGTCTCGACGACGCCGTCGCTCTTCTGCCGGTACAAATGGTATAGAGTCATGCTGCCGCGCACAATCTTGTGCGCGTGCAGCTCCGGGACGCCGGGGACCTCGACCGAGTGCAGGATGTGGAAGCCGACGCGCTCGCCCGTCGACGGCATGCGCGTCATGCCGGTCGACTCGAGGTAGACAAAGTCGCGCGCGCGCACCATGGCGCGAATCATGCTGGGCCCGCCGTTGACGGCCCACTTGAGCTGCAGGCCGCGGAACGGGTCCTCCGGCGTCGCCTGCACGATGGGCGCGAGCACGGCGAAGTCCAGCACGTTGGTGCCCACGTAGGCGGCCTTGACCCGCGCCTCCTCGGCCGTCGGGTTCACCGCGCCGAACATGATGTCGTCCAGGTCCCCTGCGATCGTGCCGAACCAGAGCAGGCGCTGCACGTCCTTGGCTCCGCGCTCGGCCCGCTCATCCTCGAGACTGCGCATGTCGTCGCGGGACATGCGGCGCAGCTTCCTCTCCGTCTGGCGGTCCTGGTACACGGTCACGTTGTCGAACTTCTTGAACGTCTTCCAGCGCGAGTCGTCCACGCCGCCGGCGCTCAGGTGCGCCTCGTAGTCGGCCACCGTCTCGGACACGAACAGCTCGGCCAGCTCGGCCATGGCCGCCTTGTCGCTGCCCGAGAGCTGCACCGGCGCGAACGGCGGCTGCTGCAGCGGGAACTTCATCGGATCCGATACGGCGTCGGTGGTCTGCTCGCTAGCTGGCCGGTCGACGACTGGGGACCACGAAGACGCCCGTGGCAGGAAGACAAAGGCACGCCACGTCGGAAGTCAGACGTGCTATACACGCTGGTCGAATCGTTTGATTGCAGACGCATCTGGCTCTGACGCAAGGGGGGGGGACGTCAGCCTGTCATTCATTGACAGGTTCAACCGCCTCAGTCATGAGTGACTCGCCACCTTGGTGACTCCACACTGGTCTGGGTTCTGATTCTGAAGGTTCTGAATTGGAGGAGGAACCTCAAAAGTGGTGTAAAAACGGTCAACACTACGGTGGGACCATACTCAACTCAAGATGTTCGAAGAGATTAGTCCTTCAACAATGACACAACGAAAAGCCAGCATGGTCCCACTTCGCGACTTGGGGGGGAATGAATCCACCGGCATGACGGCGGCCCGCATGGCATCATGAGGTCATGGACGACAACGCCCTGCATGCACTACAATGTAAACTCCGTCGACAGTCACACACAATACATAAGCGTCCGCCTCGGTGCTTCAGAGCGCGTTGTACTCCATCCAGAAGAAGCTGCGCGCCGATTCGTTGGACGAGCGGATGGTGCCAATCTCGTACATCTCGTAGCGGTTCTCGCGCGCGAGCTCGTCGACCGCGACGCTGAAGCCGTTCGTGTCGACGGCGGCGCGCACGCAGCGCGAGCAGAAGCTCAAGCGCTTGGTGATGACCTCGCGCGTCACCGGGGACAGGAAGCTGAGCTTCTTGGGCACGCTGCAGCGGCTGCACACGTCGCCGAGGCAGATGCGGCAGCGCTTCTTGGCGCTCACCGCGGCGAACACCGAGCCGCTGTGTCTGGCGCACACGACGCAGCTACCGCGCGCGCCGTCCAGCTTGATGCTGTCCACGGCCGTCGTGTGCGCCGGCTGGTTGTTGCGGAGCAGCCACGTGAGCTTCTTCATCTGCGAGCACACGAGGCAGCGCCAGATGGCGATCATGGCGTCCGCGCACGAGTAGGTCGCGACGACCGGGTGCATGTCGCCCATGGTGTCGCAGAAGCCGCGCAGGTACACTTCGACGACGCCGGGGCTCTTCTGCTTGAAGATGTGGTAGATGGACAGGTTGCCGCGCACGAGGCGGAACTCCTGCAGGTGGCGCACGCCCGGAATCTCCACCGAGTGGATGATGTGGTAGCCGATGCGCTCGCCGTCCGACGAGCGCGTGTAGCCCGTCGACTCGAGGTACACGAAGTCGCGCGGCCGGATCACGGGTCGCACGAGCGGCGGGCAGCCGTTGATGCTCCACTTGAGCAGCACGGAGCGCATCGGGTCCTGCGGAGAGTTGGCGACGATGGTCGACAGCACGAGGCAGTCGACGACGTGGTCGTGGATGTACGACGTCTTGAGCATCATGTTCTCGCGCGTCGGGTTCACGACGCCGTACATAAGGTCGTCCAGGTCGCCCTCGATGGTACCGCACGCCATCATCACCTGGATCTTCTTGGGCGGCCCGACGTCCAGCACGTACGCGGGCACGGCGGCCGCGACAGACGACGACAGCGTCGACTCGCGCGCGATGCGGTCCTGGTACACGCTCATGTTCTCGCGGCGCTTGATGAACTTCCACTGGTTGTCGTCCACGACGCCGTGGTGCACCTTGGTGTGCAGCTCGTAGTGCTCGAGGGTCTCGTCCACGTACAGGTTGGCCAGGTCGACGACCTTCTGGGCGTCCCGGTCCGAGAGCGTCACGGGAGGGAACGGCGGCACCTCGAGCGGGAACTTCATTGCTTCGGAGGCTTGGAGACGACGGCTGCAGATCGACTTATGCCGTCCAGGGTGGGTTGAGAAGTGAGCGTTGAAGTGCCGAGCGCGAAATCAGAAGGGCGGCAAACGAAACGCGTAGAGAGGTATTAGAGCAATCTTGGCTGGGCACTAATGCGTTAACATGTGGCCGTTCAATAGGACAAACAAGATGCAAATTGCACTTCAACCAAACAAGACGAAAGGGCTGTCGAGAGATGCGCGTCTTGCGACTGCCTTGGAGCGCTACACTAGCGGTTCGGATGTTCGGTGGAAGCTTCCACCGCCACCTCCGTCGTTGCAGCTGGCAGAAGAGCAGTCGTTGCAGGTTGGAGAACACCAGGCGCCGTTACCCACTTCTTAGCTTTGGAGCATCCTGACGACCGTCTTGTCCTTCTTGGCAAGACGGGCCACAGAACAAGGTGCGTAGAGAAGAGGGCGACAACTTTGTCGAGTCGATGTTCTTTTCATCGTCGACCTGTTTTGGCACATAAGAATGGCATCTCGCTACTACACACACGGCTCTATCCATGGTTCGTTGCTACGATGACCGCAGATCAAAAAAGCTGACGCCAGTGCCTCCTCTTGCCGAGTCAAAGGTTCGCGGTGGCAGAAAATGGCGGCGGTCGGAGGCGTATGCCACGTGGGACGAAGAAGATCGCGCATTGCTAGACTCGTTTATCCGTCAGGTCCTGCTTCTTGGTGATGAAGGGATGGCTGTACCCATAGTGCAGCTGCAGCTTTACCCAAGCATTCGTGGTGTCCGATCCGCATCGGAGGTGATGTATTATGCGAGCGAATGCCCTCGGTCCGGTTAGGCACGCTCTCCCGCACCACACGCAATCCAGCGACGTGATGCCCAGCCCCGACTCCTCACATTCGTCATTGATGGGACAGGTCTTGAATATTTACAGCCGCGCCGCGCGTGATCCATCCCTCTGGGGGTCGTTTCTCCTGGTACAAAGGTCCTCACGCACAACTTTTGCTTTCTTGGGCCAAATTGGCCGCGATCCGCACCGCTTTGACTCTAATATCATATATCTTCTGGTATATTAGTATCATAATTTGAGCAAATATTCAGAAAATCAAGTCTAAATTGCGCTTCATTCACTCTTAACCTGAATTCTTGCTATAATATTAATAAACTGTTCCCATGTTGAGGTTGAAGTGTTGGTGGCAGAAAGGCGGTTCAGACTTCAACTCGTAATAATCATACAAATTCCAAGTGTAACTCTTGCATCATCCGAGGTCTCGCCAGTCGGTGGAGCGAGTCTCGACGTAACGTGATGACGCGAGCACTTCTTCTGCGCGGTACATTGGTTGGTGTACGCTGCTCATCGCTGGAGCTGGCGATTGCGCCAGCATGATCGCGCTGACTTCACAAGAAGAGGCGACCGCTGCAACTGAGTACATTCAACTCTACTACAGTACTTCATTCTCTGCAATCGGTTTCACCTTCATCTAAAGATGCCCCGCGTCATCGGCATCTAAGTGCCGCCTATCCAAAGCGCAGTGCGAATGCGCTTTATAGCTCCATGGACGCCAGCGCTTCAAGTTCGCGCCTGGCTACCTACCTCCAAGCTCGACCTAGAGCTCGCCATTGCATCCAACCTCCTTGCCATCCGCTCTCATTTCTTATTTGTCCGGGTGATGAGCGCACATCAACGACTTGGAGACTTGATCAGTGATATATATCGATGGCTACGAAGAAACTGCGGGTGCTCTATGGTGTAGAGGCTCGGCGACCAGCCCCTCCGTCGCGCGATCGAGCTCTTAGTCTTGACATGGAAGGAGGGGAGCGCCTGTCACAACCGAACGACGAGTTGAAGCTCTTGTTTGGCTGCGGCTCCCGTCCTTCACTATAATATAAAGCAGCAGCTTGAGAGTGATAACAGTGACGAGAAGCGATGGAAGCCATCCGTTGGCGTCCACATCGTGGCGAGCGGCGCCGGCAGCCTCAAGCACAATCGAATTCGCCCGCCGACGCTCAGACCCAAGAGGCGCAGAACTAACCCCACGCAACGTGCAATTCTCGTGCCCACATGCCTGTCGCAGTCGAAACCGCATCGCTGCCTGTGGGGACGGTCAAGCCGACTGAGGCCGAGTCAAAGCAACAAGACCAGTCGAACACGCTACCCGTCGCTGCTTCAAACCAGTCTGATGCGTCCGACGCCGTTCCAAACCAGTCTGACACGCCCGACGCCGTTCCAAACCAGACTGACGCGTCCGACACCGCTCCAATCCAGCCAGACGCGTCCGACGCCGAGCCAAGTGCTGTCATGGCGACGACAGGATCGCAGGATCTGGTATCTTTGACGAAATCAAGCGCTGTCCCAGTCACTTTGTCGACCCGAGTGGAGCAGCAGCTCTTCCAGAAGAAGCTCCCAAGTCTGCGCACGACCATTTTCCCCGTTCGCTTTCTTGGCCACTGGTTCTCGCGGCGCTTTAACGTGTTCCCCAAGAAGTGGGATGGTGCTGGCGATGCCAACGCCGAGACTGGTTTCGCGAGCAGCCGGGTCAATAACAGCAGCAGCAGCAACAACAACAGTTCCATGGGCCAATCCAGGATCGGTACGAATCGACGTCATGTGTCGACAGACCTGGAGACGGTGGCAACCCTTGTGCTAGACGGGATGGTCTACGGCGAGGCGCCCCGGTTCCGGACCCACGAGCACGCCATGTACTTCGTCGACATGTACGGCAAGCAAGTCGTGCGTGTGGATATAGCGACCGGCGAGCGCGAAACAGTCTATGAGGACGAGAATGACTTCCTTTCGGGCCTTGGGTGGCTGCCCGACGGACGGATGCTAATCGTGTCGATGACCAAGCGAGTGGTCCTGGTACACGACCGCGAGACGTCGCAGACCTCGCAGTACGCGGACATCTCCGCCGTCACGAAGTCCCGCGCGAACGACATGGTTGTGTCGACGACTGGCCGCGCGTACGTCGGGAACTTTGGCTTCCTCGTCGAGGACTTCGCTGCGAGCTGCACCACGACACTTATCAGTATCGCTCCGGACGACCAGCGCGTGCGGGTGGAGGCCAGCGGGCTCATGTTCCCGAACGGGGCTGTCATCACACCCGACGGAATCACACTCATCGTCGCCGAGACGTTCGACGGGTTACTCACGGCGTTCACGATCCGTGTGGACGACGGGCGACTGACCAAACGCCGCACGTGGGCCAAGCTGGGCGTCCCCGTCGACGGGATCTGCCTGGACGCGGAAGGCTGCGTGTGGGCGAGCGTGCCGCAGGTTGGGCTTTACGAGACGGGCGGCGGGCTGCTGCGTGTTCGTGAGGGCGGCACCATCGTCAACATGCTCGGGTTTGGCCGCAACGGCATCCGCAACGGCGTGTTCGCGTGCCAGCTCGCCACGGACGCAGCCACAGGCGAACACGCGCTCTACTTCATGGAGGCGCCATCGTGCAAAGAGAGCGACATTTTCAAGAAGCATGGCGGTCGGAAGAAGTCAAAGAGCCGGGAGAGCGTCGAGACACCGACGAGGGAGGGCGCGCTGAAGAAAATCCCAGTGGGAGTCGGCCCAGCGCGAATGCCGGACAACGACAAGTACAGCGGTGGCTACTGCTGAAGATTCAGTCCGTGACTGCAGATAGACGGTGGGATGGAGCTGTGGTATGCACATGGGATCTGTTGAGGGTGGTGGAGACAGTGGGCACCGAGTCCATCAATGAGGAGACTGCTAAACAAAGACGAAGCTCTGCTCAAGCGTGCAACCCATTAGAGCTGCAGACGAAGGTCGACAATGCAACGAAAGAGCCACTTCATGAAGAAGGTTGGTCCGTATCCTTACCCATTCTGGCTCGGAGACGTCTCTGATCCATCGACGGGTGTGGATTGGTGCCGCTCGAGTGATCTCGTGCGCGTCGACCCAATGGTGGCTGCCACCGCCCCATCTTGATTGCTGCCCCGCCGATTTACAAACCTCTTATCTTATATATTCAACAACAAATTATGACAAATAAAATATTTAAAAATACATTAACACACCTAGTCTATTATATATTCTCCATCATTTATTGAACACACAACATGACAGCGATCGGCTATCGTCGCGTCTACTCACGTGTGGCGAACATCCAGAGAAAATGTACGGACAATCAGCTCTATACGTCCATTCACTGCGCATGCACGCAAAGAAGCTCTCGCTAGGCGGCATCAACGACTGGAGGCATTTTGAAAGACTATGCCACGCACGTACCAAAGAACACAGAGGATTGGAAGGCTATAAAATGAAGTTGCGAAATGTCAGCATGACGCCCAAGTCCCATGTGGTGTTACCTACGGACTGGCCATTCGTTTCGTTCTTGGACACCAACTGCAGAGTCGATATCTGTATCACCATTGGTGATTCGCCAATAGCGGAGACCGACGCACGTACCAAATCCCCTCTCCCTCCGACGAAGAAGCCACACCGAGAGTGTCCGAGACTCAACTCCGCGGCGCACTGTACATCGTCAAGTGCCGCGTGGACGCCACTCTACGAGTTGTAGACTACGACCGGCAGCCCAGCCTCGCGCGAGCTCGAGCTCACCATGGGCGCGGATATGCTGCCGAACCCGTTCCCGGGCGTGACACTGTCGGACAACGATAAGCGCGTCATGACGGACGCGGTGGATCTTCTGCTGCACGACGCGCTGGCGCAGTACGAGGCCCATCTATTGGAGGACCGCGGCAGCGTCTCGGAGCGCTTGTGGAAGCTAGTCAAGAACCGCGACGGCGTCTCCGTCTACCGCAAGCGGCGCACGACGCCGCGGGCGAGCGACTCGTCCAAAGTGCACACCATCTTGGCGGTCGGCAGCGTCGAGGGCAGCGTCGACGACTTCCTGCTCGGGTTCGTCAACCCGACGGCGGAGACCTCGGCCGCGTACACGCAGTTCGTCTTCAAGGGAACGGTCAGCGGCGCCGCGACGCTTGCGTCCATCGTCGGGCCGACCCGCAAAGCTCCCGACAGGACGCTCGCGATCAAGTGGGACGCGCACGGCGCGTTGTACCCGCTCAACAAGATGTTTGCAACGCGCGATTTCGTCTCGGCCGAGGCGACCGGGTCCACCATCAACTCGATGGGCGAGCGCATCTCGTACCACTTGCTGCACTCGGTCGACGTCGCCGGCGCGCCCGAGTTGTTCGACCGCAAGTTCATCCGCGCGACCAAGTACTTCGCGTTCCTGTACCGCCAGGCGTCTCCGCACATGGTCGACGTCTACATTACCGGCCGGGTAGATCCCAAGGGCGACGTGCCGACAGGCATCACGACCCGCGCATCGGCGGATTCGCTCGCGGGCTTAATACACCGCACGAAGCGGTTCTCGGACATGAAGAAGCGGACGTGGTGGCTGCGGTATCACAACACGCCGGCTATCCAGACCGCAGGGATGACCAGGAACCTGCACGCAGCGTCAGCTGCGGCTCTTTCGGGGGGAGGAGCTTGCAGCGTCTGCTCCAAATCGCTCGGCGGAGTGCGCTCCGCGCTCAGCAAGACGTGCACAGCGTGCTTGCGCCGAGTCTGCCCCAGCTCATCATGCGGCCAAAACAAGAAAGTCATCTTCAGTCGAGACGCTCCCGGCTTGATCCACAGCGATACGAGCAGCAACAGCAGCAGCGGCGACCACGCCGACATTTCGTTGCGGAAGGTCGCGTTCTGCGCGCACTGCTTGGCGGCGGCGCACCATCTCAACGCGTGGGAGCTGGCGGCCAACGACGTGGCGGTGACGTCGTATGCGTCGTCTGATAGTGAGGAAGGAAGCAGCCGCGGAGCTCCAGCAGCGCGAGCGAAGCGGCTAAGGTAATAGAGTGGCGCAATTACACAGGTAGCAGTGGAAAGTTGAGGCTGGTGCCACTCACCAACGGAGCTGTGATGGTGATGATGAAACGCGATTTATTGTTACTCCAATCCCGCATACCTCAAGATCCGATGGACCAGAAGGGGCTATGAGTCCTGACTCGGTGAGAAGCGGTTGTCCGCTTCTAGTAGAGTCTCCACCCGCCGTCTCCTGCTCCGTTGTAGCTCCAGCGTGTCTGGGGCTACCGTACCTGTCGCCTTGGCATCCATGGCGATGTTCGCTAGAAGGTCGGCTGCTGTGTTGCCAGCCCGCCGTACATGTGACCAGTCGACGGACGCATACGTCCCGATTAGCGTCTTGACGGCTCGTATCTCAGTCGCCAGCTGGGGTGTCCGAACAGTGAGCCTCCCCAGGAACGCCGAGATCAGTAGGAGGCTGTCGCCTCGTAACTCTAAAGCCATACGTTCCCGTCGAAACAGTCGTTTCAGGACTGTGAGCCCCCGGCGCAGTCCTCTCGCTTCGCACTGATTGTTTGTGGCCGCCGGTCCCACGTACTCGTAGCCCGCAGCGACCATACGCCACGAGTTGTCGCCTGGGAGCTGTTCCGAGATACACCACCCAGCTCCCCCAACGCCTGGGTTGCCTCTCGCTCCCCCGTCGAAGTGAAGGCGGAGCCGGCTGCCCGTACTCATCTGGTACTCACCAACGGAGCTGTGAGGATCAGCGGGGGTCTGAAGTGATCACCGACCGCTGACGAGCTCTCACAAGAACGACGGCGCTTTAGAAGTTGCTGCTTTGCTCGCAGTGTATGGCGAGTCACCATTGGCGACACCAGTGGGCTGTCACCGGTGAAGTCGCATAGAGGCGCTCCGAAAGTCGATCGACGGCCAAGACGTACAACGAAGACGCCTACGACCCGAAAAAGCGCTCTCGCTGATGCGTCGTCACGTCGCGCGAACTGTGCCGACTGATGAGCTGTGTGGTCCAAGCTTTGGGCGATTTTCTCTGCTTGGCGTCTCGTCGGTGGGCTTCTGTGGCCATTCCACACAGCTCCGTTGACGGACGTCCTTCGCGCATTGACGAGCAATACGTATGGTGCCAGGCTGTCAGCAGGGTGGTTGCCGCCCGTCGTCGTCGAAGCAAACGCCGTCTGCTCGCGCGACTGGATGAACAGACGGAGCAGTTCGACCTCCAGGGGCGGGACAAGCGTGGACGGAGACAGTCCGTTCTCACCCATCCAGCTACATCGGGTCGAGAAAGCGGTGCGCGATGCTGTCAGCACTCTCCTGTACTTCTCGCTCGCTCAGTTCGAGAGCTATCTGTCGGAGGACAAGGGTGGCGTATCGGAGCGTCAGTGGAAGCCGATATTCACCCGTGGCGCTGTCTCTGCCTAGCTCAAGCGCGACGAGTCTCCTCTCACAAGTGACTCCAGCAAGGCGCGCTCGATCCTGGTGGTGGCCAATATCAGTGGAAGCGTCGAGACCTTGCTGTTCGGATCCATCAACTTGAACGCGGAGACCACAGCTGCGTACTATGAGCCGTCTTCAGAGGGTCGGTGTTTGGCGCGGCGGCTCTCGCGATGATCGAAGCGTTATCACAAGAGTTCCCGGAGCAGAGTATCGCGGTCGTGTGGAGGAGACTCGGGCACGAGATCACACCACGTGACCTCGTCGTGGTGGAGGCGACCGGATCGACCGTGAGTTCTACGGTCGAGCGCATCGGAGAAAGGTGCTTCGCATTGAGAGTTTCTTCGTCTTCCTGTATCGACAATGGACACTCAACGAGTTCCAGGTCTACATCGAGGGACGCGCGGACCCCAAAGACCCCATCCCGGTCGGAATTGCGGCTCGAGCTTCTTCGGCTGAGAATTCGGCATTGCTGATACTCGAGACGGTCAAGATGGCGCAGCTGAAGAAGCGCACGCATCTGTATCGCCGTGAATCCGAAGCCCAGACGACTGCAGCACGCAGACGAAGAAGCGGTGCAAGAAGGTGTGATGTTCTGTACCCAGTGGCTGCCGACAGCCCACAACCTCAGCGCGTGGGACCTCGCAGTTGCCGCCGTTGAGACCCGTGATCACAATCACGAGCTCTGGGTTACCAACGTGCCAACCGATTTGGGTCGCCAGCGTACGTAGATTGCGTTACACGAATCGCCTTTTATATTTGGACATTCGAGAAGACAGCGGGCACCAACCACCCTGGCCGACATGACGATGGACGCAGAAACAGGAACCACGCGCGGTCGGTCCTATCGACGACAAACGCAACGCCCAGAGAACGTCGCGACACTCACCGCTTCGTTCCGTCAAAGGCCAAACCGAGCGATCGATGTAGCTCATGCAAGATGAGTGAGCCTGAAGCCAAGGGGATCGAAGAGGATCGATGGGTCTGATAGGTGTCGTTCGCGCCTGCAGATGACGGAAGAGTTCAAGACCGTCTCGAGTCACTCCAATCGACAATGACGGGTCTCGCCAGTACGTATGTGAGCCTCTCGACTCGAGCCACCACCCACCGAGGCTATAGCCAGGTGCCGACAGGATAGGCTCGCACGCACGAAGGTCCGTTTCCCACCTCGCTGACGTGCTGTGCCACTCCACGCCCCTCGCGAGTCTCGACACGCTTCCGTAGACCATAGACCGAGCTGCGTCAACACGCAGGCAAACAGACTTGCCTTCGCTATGATTCAGCCAGAGGGTGCGGCCCACCAAACAGTGAGCCCTTCCCGCTCCCCCTTTTCGCCTCGATCGCCCGTTGCACCATCGTATCCATTTCACCATTTCTCGCCATCGTCCCGGCCAAATAGATGTCTCTCACCCCCGTTGGCGGCATGGCGGATGACACCGCGCTCGAGACCTGCATGATCCCGAGCTTCAGCAACGAGAGTCCGTTCCCGCCAATCCAGCTCTCGGTCGACGCCAAGCAGAACATCCTGGACAAGGTCGACATGCTCCTGAGCAACGCGCTGGCGCAGTACGAGAGCCACTTGCTGGAGGACCGCGGCGCCATGCCGGAGCGCGAATGGAAGCTCGTCCAGCGTCGGGACGGATTTGTCACCTACCGCAAGCGCCGCACGTCTCCGCGAGCGAGCGACTCGACCAAGGTGCACACGGTGACAACCATCGGGACCATCCCAGGCAGCGTCGACGACCTGCTGCTGGGGTCCGTGAACCCGTCAGCCAAGTCGGCGGCGGCGTACACTGCGATCATCTTCAAGGAGTCGATTCTCAGCTCGGTGCTGCTGTGCCCGATCACCACGCCGAGCCGCGAGCGACCGGACAGGTTTGTGGCGCTCAAGTGGGAGGCGCATGGCTCCAAGTCGGCGCCATTCAACAAGGTTATCACGCCTCGGGACTACGTGACGGCCGAGGCGACCGGGTCGACGATAAACTCGATGGGCGAGCGCATCGGGTACCACTTTTTCCACTCGGTGGACTTGCCGGACACTCCACCACTGCCAGACATGCTGCGGGTATCCAGGTATTTCACCTTGCTGTACCGGCAGATGTCACCGGAGCACGTCCACGTGTACGTCGCGGGGCGTATTGATCCGAGAGGGATCGTCCCGACCAGCCTTGCCGTCCATACGACGTCCAACCTCATTATCGAGACGGTGCTGCGGACCCAGCGGTTCGCCGAGATCAAGAAGCGCTCGTATCTCCTCTGTCAACACCGCAAGAGCACGCTCTCCGTGGCGCGTCGACTTGCCAGCCAGTACTCACTGGACGACGACATTGTCCCTGGGGCTCGGACATGCAGTGTTTGCGGGAGAACCATGTCCAGGCTTGGCTTGCTCGGCCTCCCCAAGGCGTGCACTGTGTGCGGCAAGAACGCGTGCAGCTCGTGCTTCGAGTCCAAAGAGGTGGTCGTGGCGGAGAGCATTGGCAAGAGGAAGACGATCGATATCAAGAAAGCGACATTCTGCACGCACTGCCTCCGGGCTGCGCACGACTTGAGTGGATGGGAGCTCGCGGTGGAGGAAGTTCTCGCCGTGGCAGCGGATTCCAAGAGCCAACAACGCAGCGGCAGCTCCTCTGCGGGCTCTACGGTCGACTCCATGCGCTTCGATTGACCGAGAGTGGCGTCGGAACCACTTGCCGGTGAAGACATCCGCTCTATGAGTGATCAAACGACATGTTGGTACACTGGTGCGTGCTGAGGACGCTGAGGACGCTGAGGACGGACTAGATTCGTGGATGGCTCGTCTAATGTATCGAATATCCCACTTACGCTTATGTTGTGGACATGTCGGAAAGCACTAACGACATGGACAAGTCGAGCTGCCGCGTGCTGCCGATCTCGCTGGTGTCGTCGACTTCGAACTCGCTCTCGTTCTCGGTCTCTCCGCGTGCTGACGGGCTCGAGCCGAGCGACAGTGACAATGAGCGCATGGACGACGTCATCGTGTCGGGGTACTCTAGTTTGCTGTCGCGGATGAGTTCGTCGGCTGTGAGGTCGCAGCCATGAAGACGCAAGCCCTCGGCCTGGCAGTATTTGCAGAAGCGGATGCTCTTGTACACGACGCGGCGGGTCGTCGCGTCCGTGAAGCTCAGACGATGGGTCTCGCGGCACGACGCGCACACGGATACTTGGCAGATGTGGCAGTTCTTGCTCGAGCGAAGACCGGTGCTTCGACGCATCATCATGGACACGGACATGTGCGAGCGGTGGCACACGGCGCACTCGCGCTGCGCTACGGCTTCGCCGACGCCGCGCAAGCGGTGACGGTACAACCACGCGAGCTTCTTCATACTGGAGCACGTCACGTTCTGCTTTATGGCGATCATGCTCTCGGCAGTCGCGTACGCGGCCACCGTTGCACGCATTTCCCCCTTGAGGTCGATGAAGCCGCGCACAAACATCTCGACCTCGTTCTTCTTGTCGCTTCCAGAGCTTCCGCGCTGGCGGTAGACGTGGTACAGCGACATGTTCCCGCGGACGAGCCTGTGCTCGTGCAGCTCGTGCACTCCGGGCACCTCGATCGAGTGCAGGATATGGTATCCGACGCGCTCGCCCGTGGTCGGGAGCTGCGTCATTCCCGTCGCTTCCAGAAAGACGAAGTCGCGCGGACGAACGAGCCGACGCACAGACTTGGGGCACGCGTTGACGCTCCACTTGACTTGCAGGCTGCGGAAGGGGTCCTTGTCGCTCGGCTCCACCACGGACGCAAGCACAGCGCAGTCGACCGTGTTGTCGCGGATGTAGGACGAGCGCAGCATCATACTCTCTCGGCTCGTGCTGAGCACTCCGTACATGAGGTCATCGAGCTGCCCGGGCACACTTCCGCAGCCTAGCAGCACTTGGAGCTTGTCGCCGGAGCTGTTGGTCGCCTCAATGCTGCCACTGTCAGTGCTCAGCGGAGCGCTTGGCAGCTTGCGCTGTCGGTAGACGGTCACGTCCTCCTTCTTCTTGATCGCCTTCCACTGGCTTGAGTGCACGACGCCGTCGTCGCGCAGCAAGAAGCTCTCGTAGTGCGTCATTGTCTCCTCCACGAACATGTCGGCCAGCTCCTTCATGGCGCGCTCGTCCGGCACTGACAGCTCAACGTGGCCGAACGGCCGAGGGGAAATCGGGAACTTCATGGATGGTGGAGAACTCGCTCTGGTGCGTGCCAAGGCTCGCAAATTCGCTTGTGGGGTCGGTCGGAAGACGCTCACGGCTCGAGCGGAGGCCTCAGAGATACAGCATTGAAAGGAAGCGAACACATGGAGTCCATTGTGCATTCACGAGCGAGCGGACGCAGTGAAAACTTTTGGGCGATCAATATGGACGCAACACCACACCTACCCGCCCCATTCAAATCTACTTGAAACAATAAAAGTATTTGTTCACTATTATTTTTCCAGTAAATGTTGATTTATATGTGGATCACGGTGACTCTAATCCTGCTTGATGCGCATGTGCTTCGCCAGCTGAGCCACCTGCTGCTGCCCTGCTTGGTGGACTCGCCCACGTCGAATAGAGACCGACACACAGCAGCAAATTCCCGCGGCAGAGGCGAGGCGATACTGATTGGGAATATGCACCAGCGGCTGGCGGTGTATTCCGACGTGAGTGGACACCAAACATTCTGGCGCTTGCGGGCGTATGCGTCGTCGTCACCAGCACATCTTACGCACGGCAGTGTCGAACAAGACTCATCCAATGATTTGTGAAGGAGATGCATTGATCTGAGCTAATTGCTCACCCCCACGACGCCTTCTGAACGCTTCGATATCGTGGATTGTCGCGGTTGCCACCCAGCGCGCGGATGCCATGCTGGAAACCAGTGATGCCTTCCATTTGTCGCTGTCATGTCGATGTTTAAGAGCTGCATGGGTTGCTCCTGTGATGATATTGCGCATGCCGCCATTGGAAGTGTACGTTGAAGTAGCCACCAGCCATGGTAATGGAAGAAGAACGCGTGCAGCGACAGGTGCACTGACGCCATGTGCATGCGCACTGAAGCTTCTACAGAGCGATGAATCCTCTCACACCTCCTTGACACGAACTTCAATAACGCTCACCAG
Source organism: Phytopythium oedochilum (assembly GCA_023338025.1). NCBI lineage: Eukaryota > Oomycota > Peronosporomycetes > Pythiales > Pythiaceae > Phytopythium > Phytopythium oedochilum. The sequence continues at coordinate 32,903 of JAADXX010000121.1, read as the reverse complement.
CCTCTACCCTCAATTGGAACCGAGGCTTTACGCTCTGCCGCAGTCCTCCAGCATGACTGCTCGGACATCTTCATTGATCGCCGCACCTTTATTACATGGAATCCACAGCAACCACGAGAGCGCAGGGAGAAGTATCGTCGTCGGTGACTCGCCACCTCGGCGCACCGCAACTCCACGCGCACGGATACAGCGAAGCGGTCAGCGAGCTATGGGACTCTTTCGTCGTCTGCGCGCTTTCCCTACCCGGCAAGCGGCACGCGAGAACCAGGCCCGTCATCGCGAAGATGGAGAAGGGCGAGGCAACAACGCGTGCAGGAGCTGCTCCTATAATAGCTCTCCAGCGTCAGCGCTCAAGGCGGCTAGTGTACCGGGCGTGGTGTGGTATCGGGCTACTGCGAGACTCCTCCGTTGATAGGGAGTGGTCGTCTGGATTGTATCCAGTCCACCGAAGCAATATAGCGATCACGTCACTCTACTGTCGCCCGATGTCTCCAGGTTGAAAACTGAACCTCCAAGGCAGTTCCAGGCAATACAAACGCCATCGTGACGTCGAAGGACTCTGAGTTGTTGTTGCGCCTTGAATCGTCACGCGAGATCTGCGTGTTCTTGCGACCACACGTCCCATGCTTACGCAAGTTGCAGCGCGTGAAGGTGTCCACGTCGGAGTTCCTCGCCCATTTGATTGGCGATCGCGACGAGCGTCGGCGTCGACGCGTGCCAATGCCGCTGCGGCGGTGGTGCGCTGGGAAAAAGATGTCCTCATGAGTTCATCCGCCATGGAAAATTGCGCAATTGTCAGCAGCGTCCCACCCTCGCCAAAGAAAAAAAAGTGTAAATTGCAGCACATACCCGAGTACACATTTGTAAATACGAATACATTCGCTGCGGATAGGTGAAAACGACGTGTCTCTTCAATACAGGCGCATATCGGAGCAGTTTGGCTGGTGGTCGACCCAATCAGTCCCGAGCTCACGGTCGTGTCAGCCGCGCAGGTTCGACGAAGGTGGAAAGTGGGTTGCGGCCGAGAAAACTCGGGCTCGGTGCTTGGCAGCGGCGGCGCCATCCCAGAGCACATAGCCGCCACTCCACACGTCTCCTGAATGACGTGGAGTGTAGGATGATATGCCAAAGTTGTAATTTTTGCATACCCCTGCCCTACCCCGTGGTAGGTTTCCTCTGGGTCTCTTTCATAAATCCCTCGAAATAGCCTGCACCTATCTCCCCCGTGTCAAATATAGCCCTCCTCGCCCCCTGACATAGGCGACGCGCACATCGCAACAGGAACCGAACAGCGCGAAGCGAAGGGCGACCGCGCTCTTCCTCCTCCTCCTCCTCCTCCGCCCTACAGCGCCGCCCTACAGCGCCATGGCGACGCACCCGGGCGCGCAGGCGGCGGCCGTCGGGCTGCCGTCGGCCCACCAGCAGCCACAGGAGCAGCAGGTTCAGCAGTCGGCGCAGGGAGCGCCGCCTTTGGGCACGTCCTTGGGCGCCGGCCCGAGCGTCCAGGACAGCGCCGGCATGAGCGCGCTGTGGCCGAGCTGCCGCAGCTACCTGCACACGCTGCCGCTCGGCCGCGAGTGCCGCAGCCTGTTCAATTTGGACCCGAACCTCGTGTTCCTCAACCACAACGCATACGGCACGGCCGTGAAAGCAGGTGCGGCGACGCTGCTCTCCTTGGTGTAGCGAGGTGGCGCGGGGTCGTTAACACTACCGCAATGCTTTTGCTGCTACTGCTACTGTTGCTGCTGCATCTACAGTTCTCCAGGCACAAGCGCACTTTGTCAACAAGATGGAGACCAACCCGGACCGGTTCATGCGGCGCGAGTGCGCGCCGATGCTGCGGCACGCGGCGGCGCGGCTCGCCAACTTCCTGCGCGCGGACCCGGAAGACGTGGTGTTCGTGACGAACGCGACGACCGGCATGAATGCCGTGCTGCAGTCGCTGGACCTGCAGGACGGCGACGAAGTGCTGTGTCTCAACCTGACATGTGCGTTGCAGTCTGTCTGCCCTCTCTCTCTATGACACCTTTAGCTTGGTGATGCTAACCTGTCTGTTGCTGGGGCGATGCGCGTGGACGAGCAGACCCGGCAGTGCTCAACACGCTGCGGCACCTGTGCTACTGCATGCAAGAGTTCGTGGAGCTCAAGGTCGTGGACATCCAGCTGCCGATCGAGAGCTTCGACGAGCTGGTGCAGCACGTGGCGGACGCCATCACGCCCAACACGCGGCTGGCGGTGCTCGACCACATTGCCAGCACGACCGGCTTCGTGCTGCCGCTCGAGAAGCTCATCCCCGTGTTCCACGCGCGCGGCATCCCCGTGCTCGTCGACGGCGCCAGCGCGCCCGGCCAGCTCTCGCTCAACCTGAACGAGCTCGGCGCCGACTTTTACGTCGGCACGGCGTACAAGTGGCTCTTTGGCTCCAAGTCGTGCTCGTTCCTGCACGTGACCAAGGAGTACCAGGTATGTTGCGTCCTTTGTCTAGCGTCCGGATGAGAGCTATCGGGTCTCAACTGATCGTGCGTCTGGCTACTTGCTTGCTTGCTGGATCAGAACACGGTGCGGCCGGTCGTGACGTCGCTCGGCTACGGACAAGGCTTCATGGAAGAGTTCTCGATCCAAGGCACGCGGGACGAGTCGAACTTTTTGACGATCGTCACCGCGCTCGACTTTTACGAGAGCATCGGCTACGACCGCGTGCACGCGCACAACAAGGGCCTGATGGACTGGGCGGCCAGCTTCTTGGCGACCACGTGGCAGACGGACACGCTGCTGCCATCGTGGCAGCGCGCGCCGTTCGTGAGCAACGTGCGGCTGCCGATCGCGTGGCCGAACGCGTCGAGCGGCGCGCCGCTGACGAACGCCGAGGCGCTGACCGTGTGCGACATGATCATGGACTTCCTCATGGACCGGTTCGGCGTCGTGGTGCGCGTGGCGCCGTTCCAGAACGCGTTCTACGTGCGCGTGAGCGCGCAGATCTACAACGAGCGGCGCGACTACGAGGTGCTCGCGCACGCCGTGCTGGAGCTGACCAAGACGCCGTCGCTCGGCGACTACCTCGCCAACCTGAGCCTCTGATTGACGGGCGCTAGCTAGGGGTGAGAGAGGACAGCGGCGGCGCCGAGGAAGGGTTGGTTACTTGTAGTAAGTATTTCGTGTTCGCCATGCCGAGGCAGCGCTCGTTGCTGCTGGCGCCGCGCCGTCAACACGGTGGTTGTGGAGCTGTTCGCGTGTCATGCGAGAGTGGATTCCGTCGTCTCGTGAGAATTGATACTCGGGCAAGATTCGATATGGATCAATCGAGCTGTTGAACGGGTAGAAGTGGATATCCAACCTGTCTGTTTCAATCCCGGGATGAAGTTGGTGGTTCTCGTCCCATCATATCGTTCCGTCTCCAGTCTTCTCCAAAATCCAGAGCAAAGCGTAAACAGCAGCGCGACATGCGCGCTAAATCCAGTTCACGAGTCCAGGTTTCCACCACCCGTTACTGAGATACGTTACTTTTTTCGTGTCCAACCTCCACTTTAGACGTTCCCCACTGTACACGCGCGCTTCTTTCCTGGTGCACGCCCGCCCCCTTCACCGCTCATACCACGAAAAGCGCCAAGAAGCCCAAGCACTCCATTCGAACTCCAGCAGCGATATGACGGAGGCGATCACGACGATGGAGGGCGCGGTGCGCGGCGCGGAGCAGACGCTGGAGCACCTGTTCAACCCGAGCGTGGACGCGGACAAGCGCATCCCGATCGACCTGATCCACGAGGCCAAGGGCCTGGCGTTCCTGACGGTCATCAAGGCGGGCTTCATCTGGACGGGCAAGGTCGGCACGGGCATCGTCATCTCGAAGCTACCGGACGGGCGCTGGTCGGCGCCGAGCGCCATCGGCACCATGGGCATGGGCTTCGGCGCCGAGGCGGGCGGCCAGCTCATCGAGTTCCTCATCGTGCTCAACTCGGAGGCGGCGGTGCGCAGCTTCATGCAGCGCGGCCAGCTGTCGGCCGGCGCCAACCTCGAGTTCGCCGCGGGTCCCTACGGCCGCGCGGCCGGCGCGAACGCCAACTTCAGCGCCTCGGGCGTCGCACCCAACTACACGTACAGCCACAGCAAGGGCCTGTTCGGCGGGCTCGGGCTGCAGGGTTCGGCCATCGCGGCGCGCTCGGACCTCAACAAGAAGTTCTACGGGCGAGACATCACGCCGACCGAGATCCTGACGGGCGCCGTCGAGCAGCCGGCCGCCGCCTCGCAGCTGTACGACGCCATCGACCGCATCCTGACGGTGCCGCCCTCTGGCAACGGCGCGTACCTCAAGAGCAAGCTGCTGGCGCCGTTCCTGGACCGCATGCCGGCCGCGGCCGTCGGGCCCGACATCCAGACGGTCTACGACCGCGTGCTGGGCCAGATCGAGAGCTACGCCGGGCCCGCGGGCGTCGAGGAGTTCAAGGCCAACTGCAAGGACTACGGACAGAACCGCATGGCGGACGCGCAGTTCTCGGGCTACCTGACGGACAAGTTCGGCGTCGAGCAGGTGCTCGCGCTCATCCCGGAGATCATCCGATTGCTGCAGGACCAGGAGAAGCGCAAGTTCCTCTGGGACTTTTACCTCAAGCTCAAGGCCGACGCGACCAGCGCGCGCCGCTCGTCGAGCGTCAGCGGAGACGCCAAGCCGTCGCCGTCGCTCTTTTAAGGCCGAGTGCTCAGCCACTTGGCTTGTGGCTTCGGTCCGCCCCTCACAGTGTAGTTGGAGTTTTGCTTTTTTTTTCCTTTTAGTGGTCGGGTTTGCCAAGGAGACATGGTGATCAATCGACAGACATGCTCGGCTCTCTCTCTCTCTTTCTCTCTCTCGGTCTCTTGGTCTCTCTGTCGGTCTCTCAGTCTCTCAGCATAGCAGGCGATCGACGGGCTGGACGCTAAATACTGGCGGCCGCTACCTGTGGAAGGCGCCGCGCTTCATCCGCTTCCCCTTGCCGCTGCTACTGCGTCGAGGTGTGGCGAAGTACTGCGCGAACTCCTGGTCCAGCAGGTCGTGAGGCTGCGCGGCTGGTCTACCGCTGCTGGGCGGGCTGATCGCCACGGCGCCGGCCACAATGGGCGACAGCTGGTCGTTCGTGAGCAAGCTGGCGCTCATGTGGAAGTCGCCCGTGATGGTTACGCCGTCTTCCTCGAGCGCCAGCAAGTCGTCGTCACCTTCGTCGTCGTCTTCATCGTCGCTCGAGGCCAGCGACGAGTACATCCACGAGGCCCAGCGAGAGGAGGAAGGCGTCGCGCGCAGCGCTGCCGAGCCGCACAGCCGGTCGCGATACGCGTCCAGCGAGCGCTTGTTGATCCCGTAGGCGAGGGCGTTCAGGAGCGGCTGGAGCGGGTCGCACACGCACTCCATGAGCGTCAAAAAGGCGTTCGGCGCGTGGGTGCGCCGCGAGAACTGCACGACGCGGTTGACGGCGCCCCAGACCGAGCACAGGAAGAAGATGCACATGTACAGCACCACCTTGTCGCGGAACCGCCGAGCCATCGGGTCCGACGCCAGGAACCCGAGGATGCGGCGGTACACGACCGCGTTGAACACGAACACGGCCGCGATGGGCGCGTAGAAGAGCAGCATTTGCTGCCGCGCCCCGGCCACTTGCCACTCCGCCGGGTCCTGGACTGCGAGCGAGTGATTCGAGGCGTCGACCAGTCCCAAGCCGCCGGCGTTGGTCCTTGGGACTGCGTCGTGCACTGCGATCCAGCACCAGCGGCGGTCGGCAGCGCCTACGCCAATGTGTCCTGTGAGCTGCCGCAGCACCAGATACAGCAGCTCGAGCCCTGGGATCCCCCACGCGACGCAGCGGTAGATCCAGAGGAACCGCTCCGGGTACTCGTTCCTGCATGCCGTCAGCGATAATGGCGGGAGCAGCAGAATATCAGCGAGACGTACCGCCGGACGATGATCTGGAAGAGGTGGAAGGCGAAGCACGCGGTCCAGAGGTACGACGCGAGGTAGAAGTACTGGAGCGTGAATGCCTGGAGGTAGCACAGGCCCTCGTGCGCGGCGTACGCGTCGCCCAGGCCGTTCACGACGATGGACCTGAGCTCACGCACCCGTCAGCGATCAGAGCGGCCGGCGCGCGAGCCAAGCAGAGCGGGCGGGGCGCACAGCGAGAAGCCGAAGGCCGTGAGCAGCCCCGAGAGCCCGAGCGACGTGATGATGCGGCGGCTGAGGTAGTTCGGGCCGGCCACGCGCTTCCACGTGGCGAAGATGAGCGCGCAGCCCGCGAACGAGACGCACGCGGACAAGATGAGCAGCAGATGCTCCACCAGCAGCAGCGACTCGCGCTGCCCGCCGACGCGCGCGAGCGCCGCCAGCGCGTCCGCCGCCCACCCGCGCAGCTCCATCATGTGCACGGAGCTGTTGAAGAGAATGTGGCGAGGCTACGTGCGTACTTTGCGGTTGGGTGATAGGTTCGTATTTGACGACAGATGCGAACTTAGCAGAGTATCTCCGCCTGGAAGACTCTTGAGGCCAACACTTATTATTGCTGCAACAAGGATGGACGACGACGGAGGTGAGGACGCGCGCTGTGGCGGTGTAAGACACGCTGGCGGAGCGCTGCCGGGGCTGTATGCGCGCTCTCGAGCTGCTGGCGATGGAGGCCTGTCGGTGCGAACTTAACGGCGCGAATGGCGGGCGGTGTGTATGTCTGTGTATGTGTGTGTGTAGTGGCGACGGGGTATGCGTGGGAGGGCTCGCTCGAGCGCAGCTGGGACGACATTGAGGAGGACGAGACGGGCAACCTCAAGATCAACGTGGCCGCCAAGAAGCAGCAGCGCCAGCGGTGCGGTCCCCACCGCCTGACGCGCTCGCTCCCCTTGGCCCAGCTAACGGTGGTTGACGTCGCGCCTGCGCAGCCGCTTGGAGATCGCGCGCAACGTGCGCAAGGGCCTGATCCGCTACGTGTACGTCGTGCTGGACCTGTCGCGCGGCATGGCGGCCAAGGACTGGAAGCCGCACCGGCTCGGGTGCGTGAGCGACGTGCTGCAGCAGTTCGTCAAGGACTACTTCGACCAGAACCCGATCTCGCAGCTCGGCGTGATCGGCATCAAGGGCATGAAGTCGGACAAGTTGAGCGAGCTGTCGGGCAACCCGAAGACCCACATGGAGCGCATCAAGGACGCGCTCGCCGTGGACAAGGAGCCGTCGCTGCAGAACGCGCTCGAGATCGCCAGGAGCTCGCTCAAGACGGTGCCGGCCTACGGCAGCCGGGAGGTCGTCGTCGTGTACGGCAACCTCGTGACCGCCGACCCGGGCGACATCTTCCAGACCCTCGCGTCCCTCAAGCGAGACCACATCCGCGTCTCCTTCATCGGCATCGGCGCGGAGATGCACCTCTTGCGCCGGATCGCGGACGAGACCGAGGGTACGTACCACGTCGCCATGGACAGCGCGCACATGAAGCACCTGATGACGGCGTTCACGTTCCCGAGCCCGACGATGGCGACGGCCGCGTCCAAGTTCGCGACGCTGGTGGAAATGGGCTTCCCGCAGCGCCGGACGGGCGCTTTGTCGCTCTGCACGTGCCACCAGGCGTTCACGACCGTCGGCTACCTGTGTCCTCGCTGCAAGTCCAAGAGCTGCGACCTGCCGACGACCTGCCAGGTGTGCAGCCTGCCGCTCGTGTCGTCTCCGCACCTCGCGCGCTCCTACCACCACCTGTTCCCTGTGGCCAAGTTCGGCAAGCAGGAGCTGATCACCGGCTCTGCTCTGGCCGACAAGAAGTGCTTCGGCTGCCTTCTGCCCTTTGCGGCGGACGCAGAGGAAGCCGCGTACACCTGCGGAGAGTGCAGCAACGTGTTCTGCAGCGAGTGCGACGTGTACATCCACGACTCGCTCCATAACTGCCCTGGCTGCTGCTGAGCGCTTGTCAGTCGATACATGCAGCTGGCTAGGGTGGAAGCAGCCTCAGAGACTTCATGATAGCAGCAAGGCCCAAGGGGATTTCGACTCGGGATGGCATCGGTCGGAGACTCGTCTTGAAGAGCTCGCTTGTGGCTGTGGTCTGATAAAAATGGTTTATGAATGGGAGCAGCAACACTCTCGCTACACCTTTTAACGGGACGTAAAACCTCTGTCCGTGTGCAATGACCTTCTTTGCCATTTCATGCGCGATACAACTCTGCATACGACAGTAATTCACGGACATTGGAGCCCGTCAAGGGTCGTCTGGTTGCGAGCCGAGTTTCGTCGCCGTCCTGCAGCGAATGACGTCGGCGGGATCAGTCCTTTTTACCACGAAGCTTCCCCTCAAATACTTTATCATACAAACGCCAACATGCGGATTCCACGTCATCAACCTCAGACAAGCCCGCACCCATCCCCAACGCGACAAAGCAGCTTCCGATTTCATCACCAGAGTCCACGCGATGAGGTCGATGCGTTTATATGAGAGTTTGTATACCAGATACCGGCGATGGCCACATGCCACGACGCGACTCGCCAGGATCCGCCCGCATTCATGGCGGCGAGCCTCGAGGCTCTTCCTTGCGCTCATTTCCGCATCAGAAGCGCATCGTGCGGACCTCCAGCTCTTGGCTCTTGACTCCCAGTCCCTAATACGCTCAAGATGATGCTCGCCGTGGACACGCCGGCCGCCGAGACGAGTCCATGCTCGCTGCAGCAGGCGGTCAAGGCGCTGGACCTCCGCTCTCCGTCCGTGTCGTCCACCGAGACGGACACGAGCACGGACGAGGAGGAGGAGAGCGACTTCGAGGCGACGTGGACCCACGAAGTGCTCGAGCCAAATCCCGTAGGCGAGGCCGAGCTGCCTCCGATCGAGCTCTGCTTCTCGGCGTCGGGCGGCGCGTTCGTGTACCAGATGGGCGTGGCGGCGTTCCTGCAAGACCACTTCGACCTGTCCGAGTGCCACTTCTCGGGCTGCTCCGGCGGCTCGTGGGCCGCCACGCTGCTCGCGTCCGGCACGTCGGCTCACAAGGCGTGGGACGTGATCAAGCGCACGCAGGCGCGGCTGGTGGAGCACCCGCGCTGGTACTCTGGCTACGGCCGCTACTCGAACATCATCGCCGAGACGATCCAGGAGCTGTGGCGCGACGACCCGGCCGTGTTCAAGCGCGTGGGGGACAGGCACCTGTCGATCGCCGTGACCAAGTTCCCGTCCTTCACACCCGAGAAGCACACGGCGTGGGAGAGCCTGGAGGACCTGACCAAGTCCATCCTGGCCTCGTGCCTCATCCCGTTCGCGCTCACCGGCAAGCCGTGCATCTCGCACCGCGGCGAGTGGTACATTGACGGCTGCGTCACCAACTTCACGGGCGTCAAGACGGACGGATACTCGACCTGGAGCGAGTTCTCGAGCTACGCGGCGCGGCTCGCGCTCGGGTCGGTGCGCTCGGCCACTGCGGCTGTTGCGCAGTACGTCGTGCCCTCGTCCCTGGCGAAGCTCGTGGCCAACCGCGTCCCGACGCTTCCCCCAGCCACCACCTCGGCCTTCGAGCGTCCGCACTCACTCGTCATCAAGCCGTACACGTGGCGCACGCAGGCCGTGACCGCCTACCACCTCTCCGTCGACGTCGACGGCCACCAACAACGCTTCGACGAGGGCTACGCGGACGCGCTGGCGCACCGCGCCGAGATCGAAGCGCTGCTCAAGCCCCTTACGTCCAGCAAGTGAGTCCCGAGATTATTTAGAGCCCGATCCCTCATACACTTTCATAATGTACAATTGCGACTTGACCAAGTTGAAGTTGATGCAGTATCTTACAATTATCAGATCGTGAGGGGGGCACGCAAGGCTAAGAGGCGACTAGCTAGACTAGCTAGACGAAAAAGGTGGACGAACGTCCTCTGTCGGACGGCCGGTGAGTCGTTGGGCTCTCGCTGGACGAGTACGCGACCGAGGGCGAAGGCGAGGACGTCGTGGACGCGAACAGCACGCTCTGGCTGTCCAGCGACGACATGGACAGCTCTCTCGCCTCGCTGGACGCGCGCGCGTCTTCCTCCATGTCGACGGCCATGAAGTGCTGCTCCTTGTTCCCGCTGCTCGGCGGCGTCGAGAACTGGTCGGCTTCGTTGCTGCTGCCTTGGATGTCGAAGAGCCGCGAGCGCACGAACTTGGTCAGCCGCGTGCCGTACTCGTTTGGCGGCACGGCGCTCACGTCGTGCGTATCCTTGCAGAGCAGCATGCCCAGGAGCCAGCGCTGCACGGTCCACCGCCAGTTGTATCGCTGCAGCATATCCACGATGCCCACGTAGTACATCTTGTCCAGGTCGTTCGAGTAGATCCCTTGACTCTGCGTGGCCATGGACGGGAATCGCTCGCCATTCTTGAGGTACGCCACGCCAAGCAGGATGCTGTAGTCGATGATCCCGCGGCTCGCGAGGAACACGATGTCGTCGCAGAGCTGCCCTTGCACCAGCGCCGCGCTCGGATACGACAGCGCGACGCCCGCGTTGAGCTTTCGGAAGTCAATGTCGAGCATGAGCTGGCTGATGGGCTGCTGGTCGCGCGTCTTCTGGATCAAGTGCTCCACCTGGCTCGTCGTGATCGCCTGCCGACGGTCGCGGTTGCCCTTGAGGTCGAAGCGCTGGTCCACCGGGCCCTCGTTGAACAGATTCTGCATCACGACGAAGTACATCCTGCGTGTTCCGATCGGCAACGAGATCGAGTGGCAGCCGTAGTAGCGGCAGAGCATCGTCTGCGGGTTCGACAGCAGATAGCGGTGGTAATGGGGCCTGCGTGCACAACATCAGCGTCAGATTCGAAGGCGTACGGTCACAAGGGTATCGCAACGGCACTAGCGAGATGCCTACAAGATGGCTCGCAGCGTGTCGAACTCCTCCTTGGGCACGCTCTTGACCATGAACTGTTTGTTGGCTGCAGCATACCGAGCGGCAAGAGTTAGTCGGGATGCCACCGAAGGCATCTCCAATGCGAGGACAGGCGGACGTACACGTGAAGTAGAAGATGTTGCCGCTCTTGCCCTCGGACCCGTGCTCGCTGAGGATCTTGGCCGGGTCGAAGGACTCCAAGTAGAAATCCGAGTCGATGCGGAAGTGGTCGCGGATGCTGGCAAACACCTTGGGGGCGACGTCGCGGAAGGACAGCACGCTGCTGTGGTTCTTCTGCCCGAACACGAGCACGCCGAACGACTTGACCTGGTTGTAGTCGTCGAACTGGATGTCTCCCGCACAGTCCGTGTTGCGGAACCCAGCCGTCGGGTCTGTCGGCAGCGTCGGCCGGATGATACTGCGGGAGCAGCTCCCCTCTGCGATGCAAGCTCGGCGGATGGACTCTTGGATGCCCATGGACATGTACTTCATCACGTCCATGCGCAGCTTGTTGGGGACATCGATCTTCCCAGAGTTCTCCTCTGAGCTTACTGCAGGCGTCGGCGTCGTCTGGAGCTGGATCTGCAGGAGCTGCTGCGTGTTGAACGCGCTGGTGCGCTGCATGTTCTGGTTGATGGCGCTGTTCCTACTGCTGACACTGTCGGCGCCGTGCATGGCGCTGAACACGCCGGCGTCGCGGCAGAAGAGCACGAACACGCCGAGCATTTCGATGACGACGGCGAGCTGGTCGAGCGCGCTGGAGGTGGCCGTTTGCTCGCCTCTGACAACCTCGGCGACGTACAAGACGACAGTGACGGTCGTGTCCATGGCGAACAGCGCGAGGTACGGCAGGATGAGCTTCGCCATCATGCGCGTCGTCTCGTGCGCGTGGGTTTCCAGTCGACGAGAGCGGCGCCACGCCACCATGAGTGCGCCCGTGATGTACAGCAGCACCGCGTACGCCGGCAGGTTGTAGTAGAGCAGCACGTGGACCGATCGCTTGCCGGGCGCGTTCTGGAACACGTAGCGGAAGATGGCGCACCAGAGCAGCGACGCCGGCCACGCGTAGACGTGGTGCTTGACGTTGTCGGCGTTGAAGGGCAGGAACGGGTTCGAGAGCGAGAAGATGAGGTCGAGCGCCAGCATGAGGTACCACAGCGTCGCCGACGTGTAGAAGAAGAAGGAGCACCAGAAGAAGAAGGGCACGTACGAGCGCATGGGCTCGGCCACGCTGCCCAGCAGCTCGTGGTTGGCAATGTCGCTCAGCGTCCCTGGCTGCGCGCCGGCCGTGTGCGGGTCGCCGCTCTCGCCTGGCAGCGTCAGTAGAGCCACGCGAGACGCGTTCGTGATGGTCAGGCTCACGAGGATGCACATGAGCACCGGCCCAGGGTGGACACGCGCGCGCGGGTACTTGTAGAAGAAGTAGCACATGCCGCCGCCCGCTAGCAGCGACGAGATGAGCGCTGTGAGCTGCCAGGCCAGGTACAGCGAGTCCATCGTGTCAGTCTAGTCGCTCGTGGCGCGGAGGCTCCTGCCAATGGTGGCGGTATCAGGAGCCGCGTGTTGTGCTCCGACTCGGGGCGGTCGGTCGGCTGATGCGGCGAGTGAAGCGCACTGACGGCGGTGGAGGGGGAGGAGAAACTCCCGAGCGAAGCTCGTTGGGACCGCTCAATGCGTCGGGTATGGAAATAGGTCGGAATGCGACGGCGGCGCTCGTCAACCGCCGCAAAAGCTGCAGTGTGGGCCCCGCGCTCCACGATGGCGCGTTCCTTCCTAGTTCTTTCGTTCAGGCAGGTGCCTTGGTGCTCGCGCTGCTGGTTTCTTCCAGAATCGCAGCTTTCGAGCGAGAAAGTGGCGAGCGCTGGCGGTCGCGGACTCGCCGCTCGCCGCTCGACACTCGATGGACCAGGCGGCCTCGCCCTCGGCGCTTTTCAGTCGGCGGCGACAGGCGCGCGGTGCTTTGGTTCGAACGCCTCGCGCGTGTCGAAGTGCCCAAAGCGCTTGGCACCGCGGGTCTGGCCACTTTTGCTCATATGGAGGCGAACTCTCTTCCATGTCCGTCCGGAGGCGTCGATGAGTCGCCAGCCAATCGCCGGAAGGAATGCGAACTGTGAGCGGACAACCGGCATGGGAAGGAGAGCGCTGGCCAGCACGGCGCTTGCCTCATTGCCAGGAACGTAGCCGTCGAACTTGTGCGGCGGTGCTAGACCTGGGTTGGGCACTAGACCCACGCGGTCGCAATCCTCACGCAGACACACAGGCAGATAGCTTGCCGGCACTAGAGCCGCACGATAGCACGCCAGCGCGATGACCTGACGCTTTCGTCAGCTACAGAGAGAATGAGTCAAGGCGTCGCACCTATCGAAGCGTCATGGCTCCTCTGACGAGTCCTCAAGTCCAAGATCTAAGCGGATGATCTTCAGTCGTCGCGGCGTTTCAAGACCCGACGTGCGGAGGGCGGCAAAGCCTGCAAATAGATCGCATCAGCCGACGACAGGGGCGAACGGAAGGCCGGCATGGGCGCCGTGAACGCGCCGGCTATGCGCTGGATTGATGCCGAGATCGAACTCCGTCGGGAGGCCAAGGAGTTCGCGCACTGTTCGTCGCTTCCCGCTTTGCTTCTAGGTGGAGACAACCTTCTCATCTCGTCCTGCTTGTGTGTATGGTCGCACAGGGACGCTACAGGACGTACAGCAGCTTTATGGCCGCTTCCGGAAGACGTTCGGTCTGGCCGTGACCGCGAGTCAGTTCGATGACTTGCTACTGCTCAAGGCGCCAGAGGCGGTGGCGTCCAAAGAGGTCTTTGATGCGCTCGATACCAACCGCGACGGCCGCATTGACGGCCTGGAGCTGCTTGCCGCTCTCGTGTGTGTGTGCCGCGCGACGTTCGAGGAGAAGGCTCAGTGTGAGTCGACGAGTGGGCACGTCTACATGGGATATTCACGTAGCTGACGATGTTCTCTCTCTGTGTATTCTACAGTCGCGTTCGAGCTGTTCGACTTCAACGACAACGGATCGCTCTCGACCACGGAGCTCGTACGTGCTTCACACCCAGTGCCAGTCTTCCTATGGATGTCCAGCTCACGCGCAGCTCATAACTATGTATGCAGGCGCTGCTGATGAAGTCGGTGTGGATTGGGATGGGCCTTCTGACCGACCAGAGCGCATTCCCCTCCAACAACTCGGCTAGCAGAAGCAGCTCGTCGCCTATCGATGTCATGATGGCCTGTCTGGAGCTGGCCGAGGCCGCTTTTCGACGGTACGACAAAGATGGGAGCGATACGCTGGGCTACGACGAGTTCGTCGCATGGGCACGAAGCAACCGATCCTTCATGCTACAAGTCGAGCAGTTCCGCTTAGTAGCGGAGAAGGCAACGGGTTTCGAAGAGGAGCTGTCCTTACCCGACGGCAGCGACGAGGATTCTGATCTAGAAGACGAAATCGCCGATGCAGCTTCGGTGGTACCAAGGGTTGTCTCGTCGGACCACTCGTCTCCCGACTTGCGCTCGCAGATGCTTGCCCGAGAAGACTCCGAGCCCTCGAGCGGCAGTGTTGGGAACCAGACTATCACCACGCCTCCGCCTGTCAATCTCAAATTGGACTGGGTGTACGGCACAAACGGACCTCGCAGCCGCAACAACTGCCACTTCCTCAGCTCAGGAGAGACCGTGTACAGCGTGGCCAACTACGCAGTCATCCACTCGTCCGTTCGCCACGAGCAGCGCTACTACCGCCGCCATAAGCGCTTCATACAGTGTCTGGCTGTGAACGAGAGTGGTGAGATCGTGGCGACTGCCGACGGGAACGGAACCGCGAGCTCACACAACACCAGCGACGTTGGCGCAGAGATCCACGTCTGGCACGGAAACACGCTGCAATGTCTCGCTGTCTTGCGCAACTTCCACGAGCAAGGCGTCTCACTTGTGGCGTTCCCGGCGCCAAAGTCAGCCGCAACATCCGCAATTCACAACGCGCACGCCCAACCCATCGGATCGAGTGGATCTACCTCCCTGCACAGTAGCCACCTGAGCAAGAAGACCCACCGACACACGGAGATGCTGCTTGCGTCGGTTGGTAGCGATGCCAACGCTTCCATGGCGCTGTGGAATTGGCGGGAAGAGACCGTCATTGCCTCCGGACGTGCGCTTGGAACCGGCGCAAGTTCGCTCACAAAAAGTAGGCGACGGGCACTTGCGATGGCGTTGAGCGAGGACGGGGACGAGATCGTCGTGTGCGGGACCCACTTCGTGGTGTTCCATGAAGTCGATGGGCGATTTTTCAAGCAAAAGCAGCCTCAACTGCTCCCAGGAAGTGAACAGGAGCGCCGGTCATCGATGCTCATACACGCCGTCCCCGTATGCCTAAGTGTAGCGTATTACGGCATTCAGGACGTGGTTATTGGCACTGCGCGCGGCGAGCTTCTTCGATTCCAGCGCCGAAAGCTGACACAAGTTGTTCAGGCGCATGAGCCACGCCAGAGCGTCACGACAACCATGCTGTCGTATCGCTCCATGGTGCTGTTCACATCCGGCAAAGACGGTCGCATCAAGCAATGGGACTCGACACTGAAGCCTATCGGAAGCCCAATCGACCTTCACACCTTTTTTGCTGCTGCTGCTGGTAAAATAGCTTCTCCACGCGATCGAGGAGCTGCAATTGTGCTGCAGAACGAGGATTTCCGGGTCAGCAGCCTCGCGTACGACCCTCGACGACACCGGTTTCTCGTCGCCACTCGGCAAGGGAACATCATCGAGTTTACCGACGAAGCATCAACGGAAGCGAAAAATGCCTACGAACGTGATAGTCACGTTGTTGCATCCGGTCACACAAGTTGCCAAGTATCTGGGACTGCGACGGGCAACTTGGGCACCTGCTTTGCTTCGTACAGCGCAGCCGCAAAGTGCGTCAAGATCTGGTGCCTCCGGCGTCGCTTCTGCATTGCGCAACTTCGGCTCACCACGTTTTCACCCGTCAAACTCGCTTTCAGCAATGCGTGCGACCTACTGCTTGTGGGCGGCCATGACGGCTCCTTGATGCTCTGCAGCATCCGAAACATGACGCTGACCCCGCTAACGACCATGAAGAACACTTCGGCGGTGCCAACTACGATCCGGTTCGCTCCGGACGACCAAACCATTGGTGTCGGCCGAGCAAACGGACTGATCTACATATATCGCGTCGAAGATACTGTTTCAGGCGGAGAGGAGCAGCGCAAGGCGCTTCGACTGACGCGATACGCGCTGCTAAAGCCCATGCACTATGGTGAGGACGAGACAGCGACTGTCCTGGAGATTTCGTCGTTCGATTTTAGCGTGGACGGGAATCTGCTGAGGAGCGAGCTAAGCAACGGCCACACAAGTTACTGGGACCTTCGACAGCGCGCGTGCGTGCGTCTACCAGGTTCTGCTCCTGTAATCCAGACCGCCCAATGGCTAAGTCACAGTCGCTCGGTTGAACAGAGTGAAGCCAACCATCCGAGGAGAAGTGGACTGGATGGGGGATCTTGCCACCTTGTGTCGAGCTACAGCAAGAAGCTGGCGCTACTCACGTGCTCCGAGTCAGGCGATATCGGGGTAGCCAGCTTCCCCGGGCAACCATACACGTCCAAGAACCTCGCGAAGATGGTGCAGTGCGCACATCTTGTGACCGAACACGCGTATGACTGGTCCGGAAGCGCAGACACAGACTCGTCGCCAATATGTACCGGCGACTTTGCTCTGCGAGATTCGTACGCGATCACGACTAGTCGAGGAAGCGCAGCAATCTGTCAGTGGCGAGTCGAAGAAGAGGTCCAGGATGCGCAGCCGCACCCTCCGTGTCAGAGCGACCGCATGTTCGCAAAGCTCGAGTCCTTGGGTCTCGACGATGTCTATTTCCCGACTTCCACCACCATTGAAAGTGACCGCCATGGGCCCGAAACATTTACTTTAGCAGGCTTCTCCGCCCAGACTAAAGTGCTGACGGATTCACCGACTCCAGCCACATGCACAGAGGCTCCGGATTTGGATCTTTCTCTATCAGATGTGTTTGGCATGAACTGCAGACAAACCAGCATCAACCGCATGATTGCATCCACGGCAACCCAGCTCGTGTACAGCGTTGGCACGTTGCTGGTATCGCGTCGACACCAAGGCGGTCGCACGTCTCAGCACAGCATCACACGCTCGGGGCTTCGCCATGCGATCTCTTGCGTCGTTCACCACCCTTCGCTGCCAGTGATTGCAGTCGGAAGTAGACATGACGGGAGGGTGGTTCTGTTTTCTCCTACCGATGATAACTCTGGATTTTGCGAAGTCGCTACGATCTCGGGCGATGCGAGCACTACGGGAAGAACGCTGATAACAGTCAGATTCCTCGATTCAGGCGCTTTGGCTCGCTCGGCCAGCGCCACTCCAGCCGAGAGTGCTCACCTGATCGCTGTCGTTTGGAAGGACGATTGTAACGTACATTCCCTTGCATTTTACGATTGGAAAAAGCAGCAGGCGTCACTGGTGGCAAGCGCTCAGATGACTCAGGCGCCCGTACTTTTTGGCGAGTTCGTATCGGTCTGCGCGCTTCATTCGCAAGAAGGAAGGAACAAAGCTTCTTTCGTGAGCGGTGGGGTGAATCACGTCACTTTTTGGGAGCTGAACACGGCCACGGCAATCGTCAGCTCTCAGCAAGGAGTCTTTGGGCACCATGCGATTGTCCAGACTATGATTTGTGCGGCTTCGGTGGAAAACTTTGTTGTAACCGGTGGCGAGGACGGATCACTTGTCGTGTGGTCTGACGGAGTTGCAGCACACACATATCGGCCACCGAACAGTGCCTCGACGCTCGGGGAAGCAGCCAAGAGCGTCGGGTCTGTCACTAAAGGTCTGATTGCCCTGACGTACATTCCATCTCGTCGTCAGGTGATCGGGGCAACACAGAACGGTGGAGTCACCTCGTGGCAGTGCGGTGCTGACCTGCAAAATGTGAAACCAAGCGCATTACTTCAGGTCGTGCGCACTGTCTCCGTGTCTTCGTTACAGCGGCAGATCCAAGAGCCCAAAAACAACCAGCGTGCCATTGGTGAAGTTGGAGCCAGATCGGAGACAGCAAAGAACCTCGTCGGGTTCCAACTCATTGAAGAATCCAATGACGCGCTTGCAGTGCTCGCATCCGGTGAAGTCCTGCGTCTGGAGCTCGATCTGTCCGTGTCTAATAGCCTCACCGGAAGTGCTGATAGTTTGAATGAAGATGGAAGACCACTCGCCACGGATGCGTCAGTGCTTGTCGACAGCATGTCTGACACGGAAGACGTTGCGCTGCACCCGCGGGAACCGTGGCTCGCCCTTTGTTCTTCAAGTGGTGTGGTAAGCGTGTGGGACTTGGCCACAAAGCAGGTGAAGCAGTCACTTCAGTATGCTAGAAAAGCGCATGCGGTCTGTTGGGGCGGGCTGGGGACGCGACTCGCTGTCTCTCTATCAGACGGGAGTGTTCACATTCTGAACGGGACGAGTCTTGATGAAGAAGCCGATGTATTGACATGTGGAGAGGCACGATCAAATCATCATGCGACTCTACTCAAGTACGCTTCTTCAAGCAGCGAGAACGTGAACGGATGTCTGCTGGCAGCCGCATGCACAGACTTCAACATCTACATCTATGCGAGTCTGCAGGAAGTCGTGGGAAGCAACGGTGCAGAAGAAAAGCTGTCGCACTCACTGATCCACACCTTCGTTGGGCACACGTCGCCCATCGTGGCTTTCGATTTCTCCATTGACAGCAAATGGCTGCAGTCTGCAAGTTCGTGCCGGCACCGGCAAGTCCTTCGCTGGCCACTGCAGCCAGATGAAAATGCTGCATCCAAGAGCAACAGTGCGCCTGCCGGTGTGATTGAATGCACTTTATCGGACGATCAGTGGGTGACGTGGACACTGCCACTCTCGGGACCTGCTGCCGGGCTCGACGAGCTCTGCGGAACTGGAGTGTCAGCAGTTTGCAGGATTCAAGGTGAAGGAGCAGATACGAACTGGCACTCAAGGCTCCCGACAATGGCCATCGGCACTGACAGCGGAGATGTATTACTCGCGTGGTACCCGGTGACCGCTGGAAACGCAGCCAAATCGATGCCAAAGGAGTACCGCGGCTTCTTGTCGGCTTGTACGTCGATCTCACGCGTCGAATTCAGTTTCGGGAACTCGTTCCTCGTGGCGCTTGGCCAGCGCTACGATGGACATGCATCAGTTTTGGTATGGCGAACAGACTACGAAGACGAGATCCGGCAACTTCAGCGCATGCTGGGAACTCTGGACGATCCGATCGGAAAAACTGCGACTTCGACTAACGTTTCTTCATCTGCTAGTTCCACCGACGAGAGGTACCGAGCGTCAGATCACCTGACGAACCTGTTTGTATATGGGGAAAGCGATACCAAGGGCGACGAATTCCTTGCAGTTCGGTCATGGGCTGGAGCGATCCGGGAGCCGTCCGACTACGTCGAGAGCAAGCAGAACGCGAACTCACCTCCTGAACAGGAGCTGCAACTCGAGTTCGTGTATGGCATCAATGTCTGCGCGACTGCTAGCAACTGCGCATTCTATGCGGACGACACGTGGGAGATCGTGTACACGTCTGCGTCCATCGGTATCGTGTACAACACCAAGACGCAGACCCAGCTACTTCACCAAGGCCACGACTCGAATGCCATATCTGCGCTGGCAGTACACCCGCGAGGCGATCTCGTCGTGACTGGCGAGTGCGGGGTGAATAGCAAGAGTTCGCCTCGCATCATCCTCTGGGACGCCAACAGCGGCAGTAACATGGCCCAAGTGGCCACCGTGCACACTGGTGGGGTTTTGCTTCTTAGCTTCGCACCGAGTGGCGACAAGTTCGCATCGATTGGGATGGAGGGAGACCACATACTCGCCATTTATGCGATCGTGAACGGCCGTTTCTCGACTGGAGCGAGGAGCAACAGCGGAAATCAAGAGGGCGGCGGGCTACAGGTGCAGCTTCTGTCCAGCGTCAAGACGTCCAAGCAGCGCGTACTGGGTCTATGCGTCAACGATGAAGGAGAAGCCGTCACGTGCGGTGAGCAGCACCTATTGTTTTACCAGCACTCAACGTCATCGTTCCAGCGAGGGTCAAACGCGAGTACCGCTGCTGCTGCGAGTGTCAAACGCGCTCTGTTCAGCAGCCACAAGGAATGCAACTCAAGAGCGACCGTGTTGCAAGCTGCGCACTTGTTTAAGCCCCAAATGGTCGTCTCGAGTCAGTCCGATGGCAGTTTGTACCTGTGGAAGGACCGCAAATGTGTCGAGGTGAAGCTTGCAGCCCATGGGAACGCTCCGATACCGGCGCTCTCAGTCGACCGCAAGCAGCAGCTAATCTTCTCCGGCGGCCACGACGGCAAGATCTGCATCTGGAACGCCCAGCTTGACAGCTTGCACGTCATCGACCTTGTGCAGTTGGCGGCATCCTCGCCGCCTTCACAACCACTGACTAGTACCAGAATTCAGTCACTTGCGGTTCGTGACGGACGAGTATTGGTCGTCACAGCCGGCAGCGAACTGTGCGAGCTCTTCAAGGAGGACGACACTGCCGGTAGAGGGCAGAGTGCGCATCGAGGCACCGGAGCAGCTAGCTACCGCCTCGTAATTCACCAGCGCGGACACACGACGGGGGAGCTCTGGGGCCTGGACACGCACCCGACCAAGCTCCAGTTCGCAACGGCCGGCGACGACGGCACGGTCAGGCTCTGGGACTCGCCGACGCGGTCTCTGCTGGCGCTGTATCAATGGGAGGGAGTGGTCAAGGCGTCTCGGAAGCAGCAGCCGCAGCACCAGCTTCGCGCGTTGGCGTTCTCCACCGACGGAAGCCACTTGGCTGTCGGTGCTTCTGACGGAGTCGTCCGCGTCCTCAGCTCGAGCTGCGACGCCGTGATAACGGAGTGGAAGAGCGGCGGGTATGGAGTTCGCTCACTCAAGTACTCCCCCGATGGCTCCGTCCTCGCTGTTGGCAGCCAGGACCGGCGCGTGCACCTGCTGGACGCCAAGACGTACTGCAAGCTCGGCGAGCTCCGCGGCCACACGTCCGCCGTGAGCCACATGGACTTCTCGAAAGACGGAAACGTCCTCCAGACCGTCAGCGTCGGCGCCGGGGAGCTGCTCTTTTGGGACGTGAAGGCCACCAAGCAGATCGCGTCCGCGAGCGCCGTGCGGGACACGCAGTGGGAGACGTGGAGCTGTCCGTTTGGCTGGCCGGTGCAGGGCATTTACCCTCCCGAGAGCGACGGCAGCGACGTCAACGCCGTCTCGCGAAGCCGTGACCGCCGCGTGCTCGCTACTGGCGGCGACGACTGCTGCGTCCGGCTGTTCCGCCACCCGTGCGTCCCCCGCGGTCAGTCTGCGTCCTCGGCGGCCACCGCCAGGGTGTACGTTGGGCACGCGTCCCACGTGACGAGCTGCAAGTTCTCAGCCAGCGACGCCTTCGTGCTATCGACCGGCGGACGCGACCAGACCATCTGCCAGTTCCGCTACGTGCCGTCCTCCGCCTGATTGGCAGCCGCATGCTCCTCCCGCAATGCAGCGTCTCCGTCTTGGCAAGCGATGGATGGGATGGAAACTCGCCATACAGCTCCAATGTGGTGGCACCAGTCCAAGCTTATGACGCTCATACATGGCTACACACATGGCTTCCCAGTCGTCCATTCTCTCCCCTGGCGTGAGTGATCATCAAAGGTTCCATTGTTCTTGCATCCCTCTGGAGTTTCTTCTCACTTGACATTTGTATGCCGTCCCCCGTCTCGGGGTGCATCCCCCTGATTTCGGCACTTTACATGGAGCTCTCTGGATTTTCAAGCGGACATTCTCTCCTGGCGTGAGAATATATTCCCAAGTTGTAAAATACCAACAACCTGAGAAAGGGCAAGGGAAATTGAGAAGATGGGCAGTGAGGGCTAGGTCGCGTATCCATTTTTGCATCCGAATTATCCGGCATTCGTATAAAAGTACGAAATATATCCGGATATACTTTTAGAACTTTTGCATCCAAAAAAGAGTGGTACCCACAGTGGTACTAAATGACGCCTCATCTCTTTCCGGATAATCTATCCGGATGCCGGATAACTATCTGGATGCCGGATAACTATCGGGCACAAAAGCGTCCAGAGAGTGGATGGGCGTACTCATACAAACTTCCATATAAACCGGCCTCCTAACGCCCCGGCGTTTTCGAATTCACGCCGACTGTGTTCGCTCGCGTTCCTTCCGGCCCAAAGTCCGTCGTCCCGCCCTTCCGCCCGCCCCTCGTCCGTTCCGGTCGGCCACATGTACGCGCCGGCGCTGTCGCGGTACGCCCGCGGGTCCGCGCCCCACCGCGTGGGGCCCCCGGCGTCCGCGGCCCCGCGCGTGTACGACGCGGACGCGGACGCGGACGACGAGCTGCTGTCGGCCAACGAGCTGGTCAAGACGCTGCAGCCGCCGCCGCCGGTCCCAGGCCGCGCGCGGTCCGCAGCCCTCGGCGGGGCCCGCGGGCCGCGGCCCGAGCCCGTCCGCGGCGCGATGGCGGCGCCCCACGACTACTTCCAGCCGCCCGCGCGGCTTCCTCGCGACGCCTCCTCCTGGCACGCGCGTACGTCTGTTCATGTTGGGGACGAGGGGACGAGGGGACGTCCGCAGGGTTCTAACACTCTACGACTACGAACAGTGGACGCGGACACGCTCCCGTACGCCGAGGCCGAGATGGACGCGCTGTCGGGCCGGCGGGGCAAGTTCGCGGCCGGCGGCGGTCCCCAGGGCCCGTCCCCGGCCCCGTCCGCCCCCATGGACGCCGAGCACGCGCGCGCGCGCGCCTTCCAGCTCATGATGGAGCACCAGCGGCAGTCGCAGCTGCACAACCAGCAGCAGCTACGCCACTACCAGCAGCAGCAGCAGCACATGGCGTTCCACGGGGACGTGGCGCTGCACGAGCAGCAGCAGCAGCTGTTCCGCCACCGGCAGCATCCACAGCACCCGCAGCACGCGGCCATGGCCATGGCCATGTCGGCGGCCCCGCGCGGGTTCCTACCGGACGATCTGGGCCGCGGGGACAGCCCCATGGCCGCGCAGACGCTGCTCCGGCACCGCGGGGGACGGACGGACCCGTCCGCACGCGGGGGCTACGAGCATGCGCACCGGATCCACCGCGAGCTGCAGCCGCCGCCCTCGCGGTTCTACCCGCCGGACGCGGGGGACGCGGTCCCGATGGCGGCCATGGCCGGCCGGCCGGCGGGGCCGCGGAGACGAGTGGCGTCCCCGGCGTCCCCGGACTTCGACCCGCACTTTGACCTGCTGCAGTTCGACCCGCCGGGCATGGACCTGTACGACGAGGCCGACATGGCGCTCCCGGCGTCCCTGGACGCACACGACGAGCTGCTCGGCCGGCCGGCCGGGATTGGGGCCGGCAGCACCGGCAGCAGCAGCAGCGCGCGCCGCCTCGAGCGGCCCTTGTCCGGTCCCCAGAGACGCGGCGCGGCTCCAACTACCGCCATGCGAGGGGGCTATCCCGCCCGGTTCGAGCGCGCGGCGGACGCGGACAGCGGTCTTGCGGGCCGGCCGGACCGCGCGGCGGATGCAGAGAGCAGCGCCGGCGCGCGCCACGCCCGTCCGCCGCCGTCCGGAGCGTCTCAAGGCGCTGCGAAGCGGCCGAAGCTCAAGACCGCGGCGGCCAAACCTGCCGCGCCGAAGAGCAGCGGGGCCAAAGTAAATGGGGCCAAGGACGCAGCCAAGGCGGTGGCGTCCGCCTCTGCAACGCCTGATGGCTCTGCTCTAGCTAATGCAGCAGCAGCAGCCAAGGAGACGACGATGGGAGCAGAAGAAGGGGACGCGCCACCGCCAGAGCCAAAGCGCCGCTGCGGCCGCAAGAGCATGAACTACTCGTCGGAGCAGAAGCGCGAGCGCAACCGCGCGGCGGTCAAGAAGTGCCGGCAGCGGCAGGCGCTCAAGCTCGAGTACCTGCAGCACAAGGGCGAGGTCCTGCAGACGGAGAACAAGGCGCTGTCGGAGATGCTGCTCAACAACACGGAGCTGGACGAAGCCAAGCGCCGGTCGCTCACGCGCGGCATCCAGATGGACATCCTGCTCAAGATCAAGGAGATCTTCACGCAGAGCCTGCCCAAGGACTTTGTGCTGGACGCCGACTCGATCTGGGACCTCAACTCGGTGCTCGCCGTGTCCATGCCGTCGCGCTGCTACTACGGCATCGAGAGCATCAAGGACTTCTGGCGCACGTCGCTGCGCATGCGCAACAAGGGCAAGATCCGCTCCTTCTGGGCTTGGCTCTTCCGCCTGCCGCCGGGCGACCGCTTCACCGAGTTCAAGATCGAGCCCTTCTCGCCCACGTCGAGCCTGTACTTCATCTCGTGGACCACCAAGTCGGACCCGCCGCTCGCCGGTTCGATGGTCATCATGTTTGGCCACGGCCACCGCGTCACGCTGCACGTCGAGTGCTTCGGCTGGCTCATCTGGCGCTACTTGCTCACGAACGAGCCCTTCCCGGAGCCGCCGATGGAGTAGGCCGATGAATAATAGGACGCGCGGCGTCGTACCACGCACGCCCTTGAAGACTCTTGGCGCGCGTTTCTGTCGGACTGGAAGGTGGTGAGAGGCTGGCGCAGTGTGGACTGTGGACCTGACGCGGCTATTTTGAGCAGGTGGAGAGGCTGGAAACAGCGCTGCGGTGGTTCACGAAGACACGGTCGCGCCAGGTTTTCGACTTGGATGGAGACTGACGCCATCAGTGGGCGTGATGAAGGTTCCGACGCGTCAGCACAAGGTCCGGGATCGGATGGACAAGTGGCTGTGGCATCGGACGCCGCGGTTATCGCTGCAGTAAGCGCTTGCATTGCGTCCGACAGTGGGGACAGCCACCAGGAAGATGTGGTTCCATCAGCGAGTAATGTCCAAGAAGCCGACTCCGAGGCGATCGCGTCTCACGCTATCGCACCGCCACCACTGGATTCCGAACCTGCAGTCGCCTCTGCTGTCGGCAACATAGAGGTGAGCGGTACTCCGAACAACGGCAATAGCGTTCTGGACTTTGAGCCACTCGGGTCGTCAGTGATCGGCTCGCCAGTCGTAGTCGAGAGCGACGTCCATGCATCTCAAGGAAGCGAAACAGTCGAGAGAGATGCCATTGAAGTAGCCACTGTCGACGCTAGCTCAAGTCCATCAAGTCAGAGGAGCGCATCAGCTGACCAGCCACCGCAGCACGATACGCTGGATCCCATCTCGGACATGAGCAACGCCGCCTCAAGCGTTGATGCAGTCCCAACAGCAGAGACTAGCGCGACCAGCATCAACGAGACCGCCTCCACAACACCTCTTTCAGCTCCGAGACGCGCGCTTCTCGAGTCGTTGACAGCGGGGTTTGCTCCCGAGACACGGCGCGCTTGGGCAGATGTGTTTGGCGTTCGCTACGAGCCGGAACGATCCGCGACGAGCGAGTCCGACCGCGGTACGACGCCACAAGCGGCCGCTGCTATAGACAGCAGACCTGCCTCACGTGCCAGTACCGCACTGAGAGTTGACGCCGCTGGTGATTGCAGACGACGGGGCGAGCCGAATCGGCATCGCTATCGCGAACGAATCCGGCAGCTAACCGTGGCAGCAGCCCAACAGGACAGACAGCAGCAGGTTGATCGCCGCCCAAGCACCAAGCGCACAGCAAAGCCAACGTCAGACACGCCGATCTGGACACCCGTTGACTGTGACGGCACCTCGCCGCTGGAGCGGTCAGGCTTGTCGCTCACTCAGGTCCGCTTTTGTCAGGAGCGCGCGCTCGATGAGACGTGCCGGACCTTTCAGCAGCTCCACGACGCCTCGCTTCACGACGGCGCAGAGCAGCGGGAGCCGTCCCGGATAAAGCTGGACGTGCAGCACGGCGTGCTCCTAACACAATGGGAACTTGAGCAGGCTCTCCGAGACGCGCAGGCTACCGGGAACAACGACGAGCAGGCGGAAGGGATTGACCCAGCGTACGCTGAGATCCCGATCGAGACGCTGCTGCAGGCCAGCTGGCTCCTGCCGTTCGATCAGCTGCCTCGTCTCCGAGCGCTCGTCCTCCAGATCACTCGCCGCCACCTGAACGAGCACCGTCTCGCGTGCTTGAACCGCTCGCTGAAGAAGCAGTTGCTATGGATTCCCCACTCGACAAAGCTGCAGCAAGCTGTGCTCGGACTCACTACGGCACCTCTAGATGGACACGAACGAAGAGGGAGCAAGGATGGGATGGACACTCTCACTACTGCCGCAACGGAGAGCAAGCCTCCGCAAAGCACATGGATACGCAACGATCCGGCGCTGATCCGCGAGTTTGCCGAGTGTATCGAAGCGAGTCCATGCGTTCCAGTGCCGACGGATGCGACCTTCAGCGCGTTCTTGTCGTCGCGACCGGTAGTAGCGCGTCTTCTCTCGCATGCGCGTGTTGTGTAGGCTAGCACTGACTCTTCTCCATCTTGGTGTTGCTGGTCTCCGTGGCAGCTGGAGCTTGCGTCCAAGTGGAAGCTCGGCAATGTCCTCGCGCTGCAGAGACTCGTGTTCTTCAGGTTCTTGATCATTGCCGTCGCACAAGAGCGACAGAAGATGAAGACAGGACGCCCGTCTCCCGTCGAACATCGGTCCAAGCGAGACACTCTTGCGTCTGCGGGTCGGCGAGAGATGCTGTTAGGCTTGCTGCGCCGACACCAAGACGCGGAGACCATCAAGCCACGGAAGCGAAAGAAGAAGCTGAAGAGAAGCCGGACGACCGCTGCTATCGAGTGTGATGGAAGTGAAATGCGGCGCTCGTCGTCCGATCACGAGTCGACGGACCCTGCAGTCGATGAGGAGAGCCGAAGGGAGGTTACCAACAATGAAGCAAGCACTTTGCTGTCAGGAGAAGAAGACCCGGACCAGCGAGCCGCGGAGGACGTGTCCTGTCACGCGACGGTGGTGAAATTGAACAAACGCTTGGCTGATGCGATACGGAGGCTGGAGCTCGCAGTTCCGTCGCTCTTGAGCCAACAAAGCTCAAGTCATCCGCCGAGCGCTGCCGTCAAAGCCACGCACGTATCTGCTGCCGCATTTCACCAACAGATCAACACAATGGTACAGTGATCCAAGCGTGCTCTGCGGTGATACCACTCCAACTGACAGTGCCTGCGCCTACAGATCCTTGACAACGCTGTTGTAGATGCCGATACCTCGCAGCGCCTAGAGCAGCTCATCGATGCTCTGAACGACACGATTGCCTGGCTTGGGAGCTCCGGGAAGTCGCCAACAGCGGATCGTAGCAGTCCAGACCGACCAGCGTCAAGATATCCTCCTCCTTACCCTGAATCTGCCGACGAGAACCAACACGAAGACGACAACAGCGATGCCGGACGCGTCTTCCCCCCTCCGTACGTGATCACCACACCGGCGTTCTGGACGTTTAACCCGGAGATCGACCCTCCAAAGCCTAGTTTGTCAAACCTGCACACTGCTTGTCAAGGCGTCCACTCTACATCGAAGAACGAACCGATGAACGCGTCTACCAACCGAGATGGAGCCTCCAAGTCCCCAGGTATATGCGAGGAATGCATTGCATGGTCTGGTTGCATCCCACCTCACCTGGCGCTCATGTTACTACTAGGCGTAGGCTCGTACGACATTTGCCGGAGCAACCGCCTTACGTTCCCAGAGCGTCAGAGGTTTTTCTTCGCGCCTGCGTCGTCGGAGCCGCCGCAATCAGCATCTCGCCCTGTGTCCGCTTCGAAAGCCCGAGTGTGGAAGACGTCCCTGGCGTACCCGCCCCCGCTTCCTCGCCCGGAGACAGTCGACGCTACCGACTGGAGGAGCGTCGAGCCATTTGACACGATGCCGCTCGTGATAGAGGAGGAAGACGAGCGGATGGAGCGTCTGGACGCCGAGACACAGCGCGACGCTGCGATGTCTGCACGTTCTCCCAGTGCTAACAACAACAACGAGAGTGAGGAGAGACGCACGGTCGACAACACGCTGGACGTCAGTTTGAGCGACGCACTGCGGCTGCAGCAGCGAATGTTCGTCGACGACTTTATCCAGACCGTTGCTTCCCGTCAGCACCAATCACCGGCGACGACCAAGCCGGCCTCCTCCTCCCGTCTGCATCGAACAGCGCCGCGACCCAGCATCCACTCGAGAAGCTCGGTCGATGCTGGTTGCTCAGAAAACTCGCGGTTCGTCTCCCGACTGCGCGGCCGCCGCGCTTCAGAGTCCCATGCTCCGTCCACTCGAGGTGAAGCAGAAGCGTTCCCGACCTCAACCGGCGACCTGTCGGCGCCTCCAGCCGCCTCGTCCAACGCACAAGCGGAAGCAGCAAAGCCATCACATACCGCGACTCGATCCGCACGCGCGACCGTCTCTCCAACCACCAAGACGCGAAGCCATCGCGCTGCCGCCAAGTCGACCGACAGTCGCAGCACCGACGCGGAGGTCGCGTTGCCGAGTCCGAACGGACGAGCGGAGCTGTCGGCGGAGCACTTGGCGTGGGCGAACCGGGTCGGCGAGCTCTACGCCAAGCGCGTCGATGCGACGGTGGTGCAGTAGTGTCACTCACACCTTGAACATGGACAAGTAGAGCTGCAGCTCCTTGGTCGCGTCGCTCTCCTTCTTCTGTTTGCTCTTCTTCTTCTTCGACTCGCTGTCGCCGTCGCTTGTCACCACACGCGCGTACGGCGCCCCCTGTTGCCGCCTGGTACGACGCCGACGCGCGGCTGGCTGCTGCTTCCCCGCCGTTTGCAGCTCGCCGGCGTCACTATCGCCCTCGTCTTCGCTTTCGTCGGCGCTGCCGGCCATGAACGTCGCGAGCGCCGCGAGCTGCGCGCTCTGCTGGAACCCGGACGGCAGCCCGTCCATGAAGAGCAGCGGCATCTCCTCCGCGTCGTCCCCACGCCGCCCGGCGGCGGCCTCCGCGGTCGTTAGCGCAGCCGCCGCCTCCGACTTGGCCGCCGCGTCCATGACGATCGGCCACTTTCACAATGTACAACATTAAATATTGAAACATGTGCAGATTCTAACCATAGTGAAAACAAGTTTATAAGGTTGTCCAATTAAAAAATGATTTGAGCATTGCGATAAAAATCAATTGAAATGTATTGTACTATAGATATTAAACTTAGCGTTTTTGTAAATCAATTTTAATGACTTGGTATTTGTATGAAATGCGCTTTAAATCGTGAAAACTTCAAATATAGTCGGCCGACGTTTTTACACAATTTCGGGTGGGAGGTATTATTTTATATGTTGTGACAAATGATGGTACAATGAAAAATTGTCAATCAAGTCACTACTCCGGAGTAATATAGACAAATTTCAGTCAGAGGGAAATGAAATGGTAAAAAAGGACCATCTTGCAAACCACGGTACTGCAGGAAATGGTGCAACAGTCCAGTGACCATCCCGCTCCAGTTCTTCGTGCTGCTTGTTGTTGGGCTGGCTGAATGGCTTGCTCGAACTCGGAGCTGTTGTGTTGGCGAACATGGCTGGAAGACCGAGCCATTTGTGTTCGCGGCTCCTCCGTCAAGAAGCCGCGTCGGCTCCAGTGACTTCAGCCCGTCACGCCCTCAAGTAGACTGCACGCAGGCAGAGTCTGGTCGTGTATAAATACCGCGCGTGTGCGCTAAATCCGTCAGAGTTCTGGTCCATTCGCGGCCTTGACCCGCATCCTCCGGCCGCGAGGACGAGAGCCATCCGCCCACCCTGCAGCTGGCGCTGTCGTGGTCCGCTCGACGGTCTCGCAGCAGCTCGCTTCGCGTCCACGCCACGCTTCATACCTAGCGACACGGACGGGACAAGTCCGAAGCTCATGGCGTCCAGCATCCCCAAGGCGCGGCGCGCCACGGCGGCCTTCCAAGGAGTGTCGCCCGTCATGAAGGTGCCCATCGACAGCCGCGTCATCATCTCGCGGCGACGCACAGGCACTGTGCGCTACGTCGGCCGGCTCGCGTCCGCCTCAGGCGAGTGGTACGGCATCGCTTTGGACGAGCCCAAGGGCGACAACGATGGATCGTGCGACAAGGAGCGCTACTTCCAGTGCCCGCCCAACCACGGCGTCTTCGTGCGACGGAAGGAGGTGCGGTCTGCTGGCGTCCACAGTTGGTGCCTTGTGGTTGGTGACAGGGCTATCGCTAACTCGCGAGCGTTGGGTCGGCTACTAGATCTTCCAGGTCAAGGAGCCGGTCAAGTGCCCGCCGTCCCCGGGAGCACACGACTCGGGCGACGACGGCAGCACCAGCGGCAGCAGCACGACGGAGCAGCAGGAGTTCTCTGCGTCGAGCACCGCCACAACAGCGAGCCAAGCGGGAGCGGTCACGCCGCTCATGCGCACGTTCAAGAGCTTCCGCAAGCAGCTCGACAACATCACGATCAAGACCATCGGAGGCGGAGACTCGGCGGCCTCACCCACTCCCGGAAGCAGCCGTCCGGCGAGTCCGGCGGCATCTGGGCTGCCGAGTCCTGCCATCGGAGGTGGCACACCTCGCGGCCGGTCCGGGATCAAGGAGCCGCAGGGCCGCAGACACTCGACCTTCACGCTTGGCATGCCGATAGCTCCGGCCGCTGCTGCGTCGGCACCGACCGAGGTCGCTCCGACGGCGACTCCGCTCGTCTTGGACGACCTCTTCGACCTGACGCCTCCCATTGCGGCGCCAATCATGGATCTGTCGGCGCCACCGTCGGCCATCCCGCTGTCAGCCGCCTCGAGAGCGCAGTCCTTCGTGCTGCCACCTCCGCCACCAAGCCCCTCGACGCTTCCGCATCCGACCGTGGCGTTCGACAGCATACCATCACCGACAGAGGCACCAGCAGCAAGTGGATTCGCTTTGACGGAGACTGTCAGTGCCAGCTCCAGTGTCGAGGCAGTCGAGACCGTGCTGGACCTGTCGACGCTGATGGAAGTCAGCGAGACGCTCGTGCTGAACGGCCTGGGGTCGGACGAGGACGTATCAAGCGCATCTGAGCGAGCAAAGTCGTTCGTGCGCCGCAACTCGGACTCGACGGTCGCTCACCATGAGACGGCGGAGTCAAAAGCGCCGTCCCCATCGCCACCGCGGGACCGGACGGCCTCGTTCGTGCGCCGCAACTCGGACTCGACGGTCACACAGCAGCAGCAGCAGCTAGGCGATCAGTCAGAGGAGCAGACGCAAGTCGAGTCGCTGTCGAGATCCCCATCCTCTCCGCGGCCCATGTTCCTGCGCCGCACCAACATCGGGTCGCCTAGTCGTCTAGAGCGCCGCGCGAGCTTCGCTTCCTCGTCCTCGTCTTCCTCCTCGCCGCCAAACTCTTCCGGTCGCAACGCGTCCATGACGCCGCCGCAGCGCACCGCCGCGTCGCGGATCGCGGAGCTCGAGCGCGAGATCTACTCGATGCGGTCGAACCACGAGAACGTGATCGCCGTGCTGCGCGCGACCAACCAGCAGCACGCGGCCAACGTGCTCGAGCTGCGCGCGCAGGTGGCGGCGCTGACCGAGGGCAACAACTACCTGGAGCGGCAGCTCGCGTCCAAGCTGGCGCTGCTGCAGGAGCTGCAGCAGGTCGAGACCCACGACCGCGTCACGCGCGACGAAGTGGCGCGCGTCATGGCGCTCAAGGACGCGCACATCCAGGCGCTCGAGAAGGAGATCGCCAAGCTCAAGCAGCACCTGGTGCGCGTCGAGACGGAGCGCGACAGCCAGCTCTGCCAGCAGTTCCGCCACCTGTCGGCCACGCGCGAGCGGGACGAGCAGCGCATCGACAAGCTGCGCGCGGACGTCGTCGAGCTCGTACGTGTCGTCTCTCTCTGTCTCCATTGTTGTCGCCTCCCATGGCGAGTCGGACGGACGGACTGACTAACGCACCCTGCTGCTGCTTCCCATGCTTGACACCCAGTGCAACGAGCGCATGTCACTCCAGAGCGAGCTGCACGACCTCAAGGAGATGACCAACTGGTTCTAGGAGCTCGCGCGAGGCTCGTAATACACCCAACGCTAAGTATTTAGGACGACCGAGTCGCCATCTGCATGCTCAAGGAGCTCAAGGAGCTCAAGGAGGATGAAGGAGGATGAAGAACTGCGGATGGTCGATTGATCGCCACGCATACACACACACGCTCCAGAGGCCGCTGCTTGACCCTCGGACTAGTCTATCACTTGCTATGCCTATCGTTTTTCTGTCGTTGCGTTGGCGTCGCGTGCTGCTCGCCTGGCCGCTTCCCCCCCGCTCCTGGCGCTCGGGCGGCTCGACGCGATTATATAAAAAATAGAGAGGAGACGCCGGCGAGCGCGCGCGTCCCCAGCGACTGGCGCACGCGTCACCGGCTTACTCGACGCAGCGGCCCTTGCCCACGATCTTGACGCTGTTCTTCCGGCGCTTCTCCTTGCGCTTGAGGTTGCGCAGCTTCTTCTGCGCCTCGGAGTCGGCGCGCTTGCGCGCCTCCGCCTCGGGCGACGCCTCGCTAGCGTCCGCCTCGGACGCGACCGGCGGCGCCACCGCCCCCAGCTTCTTCTTGCTCGAGCGCTTCTTCTTCTTCTTGGACTTGCTAGCAGACGACGGGGCCACCTCCTCGGCCGTCGCCGCCTCCGCCACCGCAGCCTCCGCCTTCTGCACGTTCTCCTTGAACACCGACACGACCGCCGCCTCGAACGCCGCCGTCACCACCGCAGCCTTGGCAGCCTCCACCTTGGCCGACGGTGCCTCCGCCTTCTTCTCCTCCTCCTTAGTCTCCTCCACCTTCGTCTCAACCTTGGTCTCCTCCACCTTCGTTTCAACCTTGGTCTCCTCCACCTTGGTCTCCGTCACAGCCTCGACCTTCGTTTCGCCCTTGGTCTCCTCCGCCTTGGACTCGACCTTCGTCTCTACCTTGGTCTCCACCTTGGTCTCCTCCACCTTCGTCTCCTCCACCTTCGTCTCCACCTTGGTCTTCTCCACCTTGGCCTCCACCTTGGTCTCCGTCGCCTTGGTCTCCGTCGCCTTGGCCTCCGTCACCTTGGCCTCGATCTTGGTCTCAGTCTTGGTCTCCTCCACCTTCTTGTTCTCCTTCTTGGTCTCCTTCTTGTTCTCCTTCTTGGTCTCCTTCTTGGTCTCCTTCTTGGTCTCCTTCTTGG
>JAADXX010000120.1:0-48731 GCA_023338025.1 Phytopythium oedochilum | reverse complement strand
TTGCTCTTCTTCATTGACATCACCCACGTCATGAAGTCCCGAGCAGTTACCTGCTCGAAGAAAAGCGGCGGGTTGGATGGCGCTGAACATAGTGCTGTCTTCAATGACGCCTTCGTCGCCCCGCCATCGGCATCAAGCTCTAGCACACTCACAAATTCGTCGCGCACTATGTTGCGCTTGAACAGCACCATCCACTGCAGGAATCGGACGGTGGAGCTACGGTAAGACTCGCGTGAGCTGTCAGAGATAATTCGTGAGCGCGCTGTCTCCACTTCGCTCTCAAGGGCGAAGAGATCTGGGTCATCAGCCTGCATGTCCTCGTTGAGCAAGGGAAATAGCGGAAGCGGCGCGGCGAATGAGCACTGGATCGAGTTCCAGCAAATTCTGCAATGTTTGCATTCAATTCACTATTTATAGAGTTCAGTATGCGCTAACTGAATTCTTTTTCAAGAATTTGCTGGATGCCCATCCAGTCAGACAACGGATATCGGTCCAGCATTTTACGGACAATTTCAGCTATAATTATTCTTTTACAAATTGTTCTTTTTGCAACGAAATGATGGACACCACACAACTGTGTGTAGAATTTATCCGGACGATTTCAACGATAGTGCAGACGAGTCGGATAGAGCTACACATAATTGTGTGGTGTCCATCATTTCGTTGCAAAATTAACAATTTTAAAAGAATAATTATAGCTAAAATAAACCATTGCAAATGAATATATGCAAACACTTATTGAATCGAACAGCTGGCTTCAACCGGAAGCGGCGGATCACCAGCCGCCAAGGCCGCGCAGCCGCCGCGACGCCGCGAAGTACCCGAGCGCGCAGCCCGCGGCGGCCGCAGCGCCTACTGACAGCCAGTCCGCGTCCACGTGCAGCAGCTGCGCGAGCTTGGAGACCGCGCCAGGCTCCGAGAGGCCGTCGGGCTCCGAGAACGCGAGGCTTGCCTCGGGCTCGCTGCCCCACTGCTCGAGCGCGAGCGACCGGATGAAGTTGGGCGCCACGAGCCGGTCGAGCGCCTCGAAGCTGTCGCGGAAGCAGCGGCGCATCTCTGGCAGCAGGTTGCTGCGGTGCCGTTGCAGCCGGACCTGGGCAATCGGCACGATTCGTTAGCTGGCCACGAGTGATCCAACCCGGCAGGGCGTACCCGAGCGGCAAGGGCCAGGATCGCAGCAAACACGTCCGAGACGCTATCCTGAATGTTCAAACGAGGGTGAGCACACGTATAAGCGCCTGGGATTGGCGCTGAGCCGGACTGATCGACACGAACCACGTAGAACTTGGCGCAGCTCGGCTTCTTCCCGATCGTGCATGACATGACGTTTTCGGGAGGAACTTCGCTCTGGGCGGCGTCGTACAGCGCTGTTGCCGGACAGTCATGAGTAGTCGAGACATCAGTCAGCAGAAGCATCTAACCATCTCGAAAATCGACAGCGATACCTCGAAACGCGAGTTCGTCCGACTCGTCGTCGCCCGCGTAGAAAACCAGGTCAGGGAACGCGATGCGCTGCCGCAAGGCAGACATGATCATCGCCACGACAGACGCCTTGCTGACGCCGAACTGGTGCACATGCACAATCCCCTTGCCGCGATTCACGGTGGCCTCTTCGCGCTGTCGGACACACGTACAAAACCTCAGACGTCGATCATGGCGAAACACAAACGCAGCGTCCACATCTCAAGCACCTTCAACAGGCGGCGAAGCTGCTCGTACAACTCGAGCGACTGGATCTCCCCGTACTCCGGGTCACTGTTGCGGTAGTCGTAGACCAACGAGGCCTCGCTCTCCAGGATGTAGGCGCCGTTGGTTCGCCCGGCATACGCGACCATGATCTGCTTCACCTCGTGCTTCCAATCGAACAGGTGCAGATCGTTCTCACACAGGCACTCCCACCCGCTGTTCTGAGCGACCTTCACGAACAATCCGTTGTCTGCGATCAAGTTGATGTGAGGGATCGTGCCGAACTCTCTCGACATTTCAGCCCGGTGACCGGCGCTGATGATGAACACAACGTTGCGGCGGTCGCTGCAAAGCTCGGCAAGATTGTCGCGCAGATCCCTCGAGATCGGACTGCGGATGTGCCCATCGGTGAAGCGGATTCGCTGCTCCGGTGGGCCTCCGAATGCGTTGTCACGCAGCTCCTTCAAGCTAACGAAGGAGCCACCAAGTGGACTGTCCAGCGACGGAGCCTCCTCGTCTTCGTCGAAGATGCTCGAGGTCGAGCTCAGCGTCCCGCCATAGTCAAAGATGAACAGCCGCCGCGACGACTTGGAGTACTTCTTGACGAGATCGTCGATATCGAGCATCGTGAACCCCGACTCGAACTGCACGACTCGGAAGTCGAAGCCGAAGCCGACCTGAATGACTTCGCGCTCGTCGGCGCGGTTCGCTTTCGTGATCGTGCTCTCCAGGTCTTCCAGAAGCCGCTCGCCCCACTTCTTGGACGTCGAAGGCCCATCCAAGAACTTGTAGTTCAAACGGAAGCGGTTCTGCTTCTCGTACGAAGTCATCTCGATGGCCTTGGCAAGCGCGCTGACCACGTCCTCCGTCTTCCACGGGTTCACGGACAGACAGCCATTCAGCACGCGGCTGTAGGACGCAAACTCGGACGCAATCATAACGCCGCACTCGTAGCGCTCTCGGTCCGCAAAGCGATGCGCGTTCAGATCCTCGTGGCGCTTCTGCACGACCATGAACTCGAAGGGGAAGAGCCACAGCCCGCCGCGGACGCACGTGTCAAAGTAAATGTCCGTCATTTGCCACAGCTGCATCCGCTCCGCGCACGTGGTCTTGGCCTTCTCCTGGAACACAACCAGCGGCTCGTCGGGGGTCCCCCAGCGCCGGTTGATCTCCTCCGAGAAGCGAATGACATAGTCGCGCGTCTGCTTGTAGTCATTCGGTCGCGAGTCGAGCGTCAGCCCGATTTGGACCAGCACAATAGACTTGCGCAGCTCAGGGTGGAGCGATAAGAACCGGTCGAACGCGCGCAGCTTCAGTGGTAGCCCTGTCAGCCCTTCTAGTCGATCCGCCGACGAAATGACGAGCTTCCTGCGTTTACGATCGCTTCCGCTCTCGGTCGTGTAGATGAACCGCTCGATGCCCTCGCGGAACTCTTGGGCCCGAGTGTC
The DNA here is from genome assembly GCA_023338025.1 of Phytopythium oedochilum. NCBI lineage: Eukaryota > Oomycota > Peronosporomycetes > Pythiales > Pythiaceae > Phytopythium > Phytopythium oedochilum. The sequence continues at coordinate 45,597 of JAADXX010000120.1, read as the reverse complement.
CGCGTCCTGGTTGGCGTCAAGGATCTGGAACATGTGCGTCAGGTCCGGCTCAACGTGCGAGCACGAGACGAAGATCTCGCGGCCGTTGTACTCCATCACGAGCATGCCGTTCGCGTTGGTCTTGTAGTTGAGGCCTAGCATGCGCTTGCAGCTCGTGAGGAAGTGGCGCGCGTGCTCGAACAGCAAAAAGCCGATGTGGTCGGCGCACAGCATCGCGCGGATGATCTCCGTCCGCATCGCGAGGCAGCGAAAGACCTCGCTGGACGGGAACGGGACGTGCAGGTACAGCGTCACGAGCGCGCTGCGCAGTCGCCGCAGCAGGTAGGACGGCATCATGAGAAAGTAAAAGTCCTGGATCCAGATGAGGTCGCCGTCGTGGTAGCTCTCCACAACTCGGCGCGCGAACGTGCGGTTGACGCTGCAGTAGTCCGCCCAGCACGTGTCCTGTGCGGCCGGGTTCCACGACGCCGGGTCGCACCAGCAGCTCTGCGAGACAAACTCGCCGCTGCTAGAGCGATGCGGCTTGACCATTTGCTGCTCCTGCTGCTGCTGCTGCGCGTCCTTGCGGTCCTGCGTGTCCGCCTCGTCCAGCGTCAGCGGCGCCGAGTTGTAGACGTCCACGACGTTGTGGAAGATGGGCCAGAGCATGCCCTTGCAGAAGCCCTGGAAGTAGTTGTGCGCCACGGTCGGGTCAAGGAACACGGGCACGCAGCGGAAGGCCTCGAGCTGCTTCTCGACCGCGGCCTCCTCCTCCTTGGGCACGAACACCTCGGGGCAGCCGACGAAGAGCGGCTGGTATTTGCTCGCGTCGCCCACGAGCGTCCGGTAGAACATGGTGGTTGCCGTCGAGTTCCACTCAATGTCCCAGCCCGAGTCGTCTGAGCGCCGCGCGAACAGCACGGGCAGCACGTTCACGACGACGAGCACCGTCGTGCGTTTGGGCGGCAGCGCGGCCGGCTGCGGCAGCGGCGCCACCGGCACGCCGCTCGCCATGGCGGACGCACGCCAGGCCGCGTGCGGACGCCCGCGGGGCGGCGGGGAGGGCTGCGAGCCGCGCATGAGCCGGGAAGGGCTGGAGACGCCGGCAGGAAGAAAGCCGTCGGTGACCGATGGTCGGTCAGGCAAATGAGCCCCTGGCGGTGGCGATTTCGAAACGACGAGGTTCAGTGGAACCAAGCGAGTGTTTTACGCAACCTTGCCTCAGTTTAGACAACATGAAGCAACTTCCGAGCAACATTTCGCAACTTCAACTGGAGCGCCAAGATAGCTTCGAAAGTACTTGAAGTATTACTTATAGAGGAGCTCCATGGGGAACGCGTGCTGCGGCGCGGGCGACGGCGACCTGCGGCGGCGGCTGGCGCTGCTCAAGGAGGGCGGCGAGTTCAAGAAGAAGAGCGCCTTCCTGGGCGTGCTCAGCCGCTCCGAGCGCGTGCACCTGCAGCTCAACGACGCCGGCACCAGGTGCGCGAGCGCGGCCGTGAGTTGGTCGAGCTGGCTGTTCACGCTGTTGCTGGCAGGCTGCTGTGGCGGCCGATGCCGGGGCCGGGCAAGACGGAAGAGCTGCCGCTGTACCGCGTTGCGCGGGTCTGCCCCGGAGGTACGCGTTGCTCCATCGCGGCTGTATCAAGGGGGAGACGCGCTGACGGAGTTGGAGTCGCGGTCGCAGGAGCGCTGGAGCTCGTCCTGTTGAGTCTGAGCGGGCAGAAGCTACTGGAGCTGACGGCCGAGTCACCGGCCGCGCGCGAGCTGTGGATACAGACGCTGGAGGAGCTTCTGTGCGGGGCGAGCGACTCGGGCTCGCGGGCGAGCAAGACGGCCGCGTCGGACCTGGACGAGCTCGCGCAGCAAGAGGAGAAGCACAAGGAGGTACGCGCGTCTTCGAGCGGACGTAGCAGACGCCTCGCCCCACTCACGTTCTGGTTACTGGCCGCAGATGTACTGGAAGAACCGCGCGGGCGAGGTGGAGCAGAGGCGGCTGGACGCCGAGGAGCGGAAGAAGAAGCTCGGGCTCGTCGGTATGAAGTACACTGCCCAGGCGATGGCTCGACGGTGATGATTGTCTCCTTCATTGATTGGTTCGAGCCAATAGAGCAATGCAGGGGTCGCTATTTCGTCAGTGGTGGGTAGTTTCTTTCAGCCGGCTCTTGCACCAGCGCAAGCGAGAGGAAGCGCGCGTCCGGCTAGCGCGTGTGGTGGAACGAGTCGGCGACCTCGAGCATGGCCGTCGTGTCGAGAGTCGGGCCGGGCACCGGGCCGATGGCGCTGAGCACCGCCGCCTTGGCGACCGCACCGACCGGGATAGCGGCGCGCATCTCGGCGCCGAAGAATGGGACGTACGAGACGGCAGTGGACAGCGCGCCGAGGTTGCGGGCCGCCAAAGAGATGGGGACGCCCACCAGCTGCAGCGGAATGCTGGCGTTCTTGACGCGGCGCCAGCCGTAGATGAAGCCCGGACGCAGCGACACGCCCGTTGTGGGGAATCTGCCGACGCGCAGATGCTGCCGTTAGCAGTAGATCCGTCAACGTTTAGAGCACTAGGCGCGCGCGCTCTGGACGCACCTGGCGGCGACCGCGGCTTCGGCGCGCTCCTTGCCGTTGTAGTAGCCGTACATGGGCGACCAGGACGGGATGTGCGAGCCGACGCGCGAGTTGGACACGAACACGAACCGCTCGGCGCCCGCCTTCTGCGCCGCGCGCGCCGCCAGGATCGTGGCGTCTCCGCACAGGCGCTGCATCACGTCGTTGGGCCCGAACGCGCCGATCGTCGAGACTGTCCGTAAGGCAGCGCACGCGAGTAGTAGCGGTTAGCGCGGGTCGCCACGCAGCCAGTCCGAGCCTGAGGGGAATGGGCCCACTCACTGACGCCGGTGACGCCCTTGACGGCCTCGGCCAGGTCGTCGCTGTCGAACACGTCGCCCTGGAGCCACTCGACCTGGTCGATCCAGGGCACGTCGCGCCACCGCGGCTTGCCGGTCGGCGCCAGCGAGCGCACCGCGATGCCCTTCTGCACCGCGCGCTGCAGGATGTTGCCGCCCACGAACCCGCTGCCGCCCAGCACCAGCAGCCGGTGCTTGCTCGTCTCGTACGCCGCCGCGCGCGCCAGAGTCGCCGCCGTCGCCCGCATCCCAGCCGTGTACACTCTTCTGGACCGCAAGTTCAACACTGCAAACCCCCGAACGCAAGCGTCGGACGCGACGGAGCGAAACGCCCGGAGGTGACGTAGGCGACGGAACGAAACGCCCGGTGGGATAATGACGGGCCTGCGAGACGCGAAACGTCGCGGACGGACCCTCGAACGGATCGATCGAGCTTGGCGGCCGACACGACGCCTTGCAGAGCCCAAGGCGAGAAGGTGAAGGAGCGCGGCGCTGTGCGAGTAACAAGAAGGCGGAGAGATGGTGCGTAGTACTCGTGGAGGGCCGTGAGCGGCGGACGGGCTCTCACACGCTCGCTGATTTCCCCGTCCCCCGCCTTTGCGCGCGGGATCCCAGGCGAGCAGCATGTCAGCGGCGGCGTTTGCGCGGTCGCGCGCGGCGCTTCGGCGCAAGCCACGGCCAGCGAAGAAGGTGAGATGTTCGGAGGATCGCTGTACGCTGCAGCGCGTGACGTGTGGTTGCCGTGTGGCTGCAGGCGCTCGACGACGAGGACCTCGAGGAGATCAAGGAGGCGTTCCACCTGTTCGACACGGACGGCAGCGGCTCGATCGACGTGCGCGAGCTCAAGGCGGCCATGCGCGCGCTGGGCTTCCAGGTCAAAAAGGCCGAGATCCGCCAGATGATCGCCGACATCGACAAGGACGAGTCCGGCACCATCAACCTGGACGAGTTCATCGAGATGATGACTGGCAAGATGGTGCGCTCGGCTCTCCCCCACTCCGAGGAGCGTCTTCGCCTGGCAGAACGCTAACGCCGAGTGTTTTTCATGTTTGGTACAGAACTCGAGAGACTCGCGGGAGGAGATCATGAAGATCTTTCGGCTGTTCGATGACGACAACACGGGCAAGATCTCGTTCCGCAACCTCAAGCGCGTGTGCACAGAGCTGGGCGAGAACCTGACGGACGAGGAGATGCAAGAGATGATCGACGAGGCCGATCGGGACGGAGACGGACTCATCAACGAGGACGAGTTCTTCCGCGTCATGAAGAAGCGATCGGGTAACCCGCTCGACGACCTGGACAGTGACGACGACTGAGGCGGACGCGCGGACGACGTTCGCAACGTACAAGTAGACGGGTGTATCGTGCGTCGCCTCTCTTCATCAAGGTTACACTAGCGATTCGCTTGCTTGTTCTTTCGATGTCGCTGCTCTATCTACCGCCGAGTGCAGCGCTCCTCCTAGCCGTCGTTCCAGCCGGACCGACTGCAGGATCTCTTGGACGCTGCGCTTGATGACCCGGGAGGCATGCCCAACCTGTGCCCCGAGACTATCAATGTTGCTACCTGCAGATTCTCCCAAGTCTACAGCCCCTCCAGCCGTGACACCGCTCGAGGCTATGTTGAGGCGGACGCGCAAGGTCATATCCGTCGACTCGCAGGTCGCCCCCCACATGGTTTCTGATCGCCCCGCTCTTAGCTTCGGGAATCGATACACCTCGTCCTCATCCATTCCGAGGTACTGCTCCTCGAGCTGTTCGCGAATGCTCAGCATGGGTTTCCACAACCGAACCTCGCAGTCGTGAAAACCGTTCGACTGGGGAATCAAAAGTTGCCCGAAGGCTTCGCGGCGCTTGCGACCCCAGCTGTCGCGCGAGTACACGCCAAACTGCAGCTTCAAGCGGTCTGAGCACTCTTCTTCATCTTCACCTTCGGCATCCTCTGCTCTTGACTCGTTGGCGTCGCGCTCTCGGCCGCTTTGCAGCATGTGGAACATTTCGTGGGACCCAAACGCGGCAGTAGAGCCTGCTCGGTCCTGACCGAACAACAGTCGTGGAGCGCAGAGCGGCGTGTGGCGCGGGCGAGATGAGTGAGAGCCGATCCGTTTGCCTCTTGATGTTGCTGGTGGCGACCCTGAGTCTTCCACCACGCGCCATTGTACTCGGCCACGTCGCCGACTCGTGTCCACTACGAGAGTGGACTCGACTCCGATTGGGTCCCGTGACAGGGAGTTCTTCACAGACACAATCTCACACATGACGGTCATCTGCTCCCCATGGTTGTGCTTGACTTGACGACTCGCTAATGCCCGAGACAGCGTCTGCTTCTGGCTCAGCCGCTGCCACCTCTCGACCGCTGCGGCGTCATCTCTCTGCTCTCTCAGCGCCAGCTCGAGAGCAACTCGCTCATGCTCCGGTGACTCGAACGGATGCAAATCGCTGACATTGTCAAGTGCGACCTCGTATCGCGCACCATTGCGCGCTTCCAGAAGATACGTCGACAGCGCGAGTCCCTTGACAGTGCGATCCGGGTCGCTTTCAGCATTGCCAACCGGGACAGAGAACCCGGGTGTCGATCGAAGCAGCCCCGAGGTGGCGTGATATCGCAGCGTCATGAGCAGAACCTCCTCGTTGCCTTCGATGAGAGCGCCAATACGCATCTCTCGGACAGCGGTGCCTTCTTCTCGCAGTATCCGACGCCACGCATGCCCCCGAATCCTCGACTCTGACGCGTTTTGAGCGCCTTCACCCACCGACGTCAAGTACGATGGAGCTACATTGTGCGTGATAACGAGTGAGGCAGTGTCGCTCACCCACTTGGCGGGCCACGAAACTTGCGGCCCAGATCCCGTGAAGGACATTAGCGCGTCGCAGCTTGAGTCCTGGTAGTCAAGATATGTCTTCGTCGCCTTCGTTCGGCCAGCGAGATGACTAGGAACAGCATCTCTATACTCAGTCACCAACAGTAGCGCTCGAAACCCGACATTGCCTCACCTCGCTGAGGGTGGCCACTCCTCTTGCCATCTGAAACAATGCGTCCACGTCGTCCCCACCGGCACGGTAGTCGTCCCAGCATCGTTGTTTTCGCCCTCGTCGTCCCCTCCGGCTCTTGAGATCTGCGTTCAGCGAAGAGGGGATATGAATTCGTGCTCGACCGACGAGTCTACAGCTCAGTCCGCTTCGCTCACCTTTCGCAGCGTCACGAGCATGCGCAAGTTCTCGATCGGGTCCCGCGTGTGGTAGTACTGCGTCGCGACCATGGCGTTGCTGGTGTTATCGCAGCGATTGTGCCTCAAGAAGCGGCGCGAGCCGTTTCGTCACTCGAGCGATCGCTCGCTCGTTTCAAGTCGGAGCGACGACTCGCGACGCCAACATGCGCGGCGCTTCGACCGTTGTCACGGCTCGTAATCAGCCTGCTCTGTCCTTACATCGCGGCGAGCAGCCTCCCTCCACCCACTAACTTGCCAACAAGTCGACCAAATCCACCCGACAGGAGACAGCGATGCTCGAGCGAGGTAGCGCCCGACTATAGCAATCTAGATGCACGCTCTCGTCCCTTCAACTCATGGCTGGCACTTTCATGCGTAGAGGTCGACCAGTACTACAGGCATGAGGGCTGCAGCAACCAGCTCGATGACGGCGCCTATTCGGACGAGTACGTGCCGGCTCCTCAGTGTTGGACGCTGTCCCAGTAAGCTCATGCCTCGCGTTGTCGAGACAGCAGCGCACTTGCGAGCCCAGAACCGGAGCGCGACGTCCGGGTAAGCAACGCACTGCATGAGATCTAGATCTCTCTCCTCTTACCGTCAACTCACGCTTTTGGTACAATGCCATCACGAAGGCTGAGACGGAGTCGGTGCGAGTCGAGCGTGCACAGCAAGTGAGCCTGAGTGCGCAGCGGTTGAGCCGCTTCCACGGCCACGTTTGCCAGCGCGTGACAGCTCGTGCAAGACAGCAACAACACGAGACCGCGCAGTCCGCGAAGCTGCTAGTACGACCCCAGCGCATCATTCGATCACCTGCTTATAAGGGATAACCAAGGATGGTACGGACAGATCGACAAGTGTGCGCGGCTTGCTCTGCCAGCGACAAAGGCACTGAACGGGTCCCGCGATAGAGAGAAGGAGCAGCGAGGGATCCGTAGCGGCGCTAACCGACCGACCGCTGGCCGATCTCGAGTGGCCGAGATGGTGAAAGAGAAGGCTGCAGTGATGGATGAGGTGGGATGGCGGACGAGCTGCTGCAGCGAGAGGTCATTTGACAGGCTAATCGGCTTTCTCGATCTTGATGGTGGTTGCTCAGGGCTGCATGCTGTTCGCCGAGACTGAAAAGGTTCGAAGGAGACCGCAAATGTCTGTTTGAAAAAGTGCCGCGTAGTTACGTATCCCCTGTTGGTCTGTCCAGCTACTCCAGCGCGAGGCACACCTACGCGGGCTATTGCTGCAGTCAACAGGGGTTCCGCGCTCGACCCGCGGCTTGCACTTCCACGACCAATCCATCAGTGACTCTACCTGTGAGGCTCAAGCAGCACGCGCTCCACCTCCGGAGCAGGTCAGACGGACGTGTCGTTGCTCATTCGGATCGCTGCCCCCTTACAGTCAACTGTGTTCGCAGCGGGCTGCGATCTACGCAGTCGTTCGGCGGCAGTACATGGCAGCAGAGAGGGCGAAGGCTAAGGACGCGGCATTGTGCCAAGCGGAACGCAAGATTCCTGCAAAGACACCGAGAGAAATCTCGACTAGTCTGCCCAAAACGCTGCAGATACCACGCGAAGGTCGGAACCCCGAGCGCTCTGGTCGGTGGCGCGTTCGCAGGTGAGTCTCTACTGCGCCTGCCTCATTACATTCAAGGAATGGAGTAGCTGAGTGGTGTAACATGCCTGCCAATCAGCATCAATGTCTCGTTAGGAGGCGAGGTCCGCGTCCACCGACACGTCCCGATCTCTTCCACACCATGGAGGTATGAGCACGAGCTTGTCCGGCAGCCAGCGGTTCGTCCTCACTCTACGTTCATGGCACGCACACCAGGTCGAAGCCGTCGAAAACCTCGATGCATCCCACACCGAGTCAAATGCGTCAGGAGCAGAGTCGCTTCCTCGACGCTCTCCAGATGCAGGTTGGCGCTCCAGCGCTCTGCTCGTGCTCCAGCCGATCGAGCACTGACATCGGCCGAAGCGCTGGTAGGAGACCAGGCTTCCCGCCGCCGCTGAGCGCTCGACGACCTGGCATCTGCGCGAACAACTGCGCGCTGTATAAGCAACCCAAGAAGCGCGAAAAGCTGCTGACCACCGTCTGTGAGCAGCGCCAGTAGACTCGCTCGCGCTTGCTACTAAAACTCGTTTACCTCTCGTTACCAATAGTTGACGCGCGACAGTCGGTGCCTACACCGTCATGATGACTTCTCCGTCCTCTTCGTGCGCGGCTGCCGCGCTCTCCTTGCCCTGCCACAAGCCTTTCCAAACTGCACGCCACGGCTCACCCACGCTGACATCCACACTCGACTCACGCTGCGATCGCGGCGTCCAGGCATCTAGTTTCAGCGACTGTACGCTCGGATCAGTCGCTGCTTGTGCGTCCTCTTCCTCTTGAGTCCCGTCGTCTCCCCCAGAGAGCGGAGCGCCTGTGTATCCGTTGTTCTGGGTACTCGAAGAGGATGGTTCCACATCAGTCGTTGCGCCACCAGCATGTCCATTCTCGGCTCGAGGTGCCTGCCAAAGGGAGTGGATGTAAGTCGGGCGACATTCTCCAACAGCGCGAGGGCTCCCACGGATCGTACCTGCTGCTCGTTGCAAATTCGCCGGATTTTTATCTTGAGATCGGCAATCTGCTCCTGTTGCACACTGATGTATTCGTTCGCGTCGCCCAGCTGCCGTTCGACTACCATCTTTTCCTCGCGGAGCTTGCGGACGTAATCGAGCATGACGCGCTCCTCGCCCAACTTCTGGATCTCTTGAGCCTCGACCACCAAGTCCTCGATAGTCTTCTTCAGCTGGTTGATAAGCAGGTCCTTCTCTTCAAGTTGCAGCAACAGCTTCCCGACTTGTGCTGCGTGCTCGCAAGTGGTCTCATCGTGCTTTTCAGCCTGGGTGTCCTGCTTTTCTGCGTAGTTGTCGCCGTTGGAGGTGTGTCCATTCACCTTAGCCCTTGTGGGGTCCTTGCCAGAGTGTTTAACTGGGTCGTCACTGTTGCCGCCGTTTCCATTGACGGGGTCTTTGTCTCCATCAGCAGTGCTAGCAGTTTTCGCGGACGACCCGCGACGAAGTAGATCTATTGTCTCTGGCGACGTGGACAGCTCCACCGCCGTCTTTCCCGCGCTGAAAGCCTTCTCCCCAACGATCTCCGTGTCGGCGCCAGCGCTCAGCAGCAGTCGCACACAGTGCGCTTGATTGCTGTGGGCTGCGAGGTGGAGCGGCGTGGCGCCGTCGCAGTTGCGCCGGTTGACCAGGCCCTGCTCCTTCACGTCGCTCCGCTGGAGCAGGTCCGCAAGCACATCGACCGCCTGGCAGGAGACCGCCCAGTGCAATAGGCTGCTGCTGGACGCACCGTCCGTCACAGCGACGTCGACGCCCGCCGCGAGCATCTGCTCGACGCCCGCGGCGTTGTTGGCGGCCACCTGCTGGATGAGGAACTGGTGGAACACCATCACTAAATCCGCCGCCTGCAGCTCCTGCGCCAGCGCGTACGCCGAGCGCTTGCGCTGCTTCGAGGAGCCTTCGGTGTCCTCGCGGCTCTCGGCGTCTGGGGGGAACCCGGCGGCCAGCAGCACGCGCAGCGCGTCCGTCTTGCCGTTCGCGACCGCCACGTGCAGCGGCGAGCGGCCCGTGGCCGGGTCCACGACGGCCGACAGGTCGATGCGGCCGCGCCCGTGGTCCGCCAGCGCCTTGATCACGTCCGAGCGCCCGTACTCGGCCGCGAGGAAGAACCCGTCGCTCGCCTCCTGCAGCGCTTCGGCCGTCGCCACGTCGCCCATTCTCGCCGCGTCCGTGTGTCGTATTATAGCGAGGAGCTCCTGGAATTTGTTGCGTTACGATCCGCCACTCCTCAGACTAGGATTGGTCGAAAATGAAGGGCAGCGCGGGATTATGACCAATGAGAGACTCGCAATAGCTCGGACACATGGATCGAGTTGAAGTGGCGACCTGCGACTGGGTTTACATGGATAACTTACAGCGAAGGCGTGCATGCGGGCAGGTAACTCGGCTGATTCTCTGTGGCGACTGCCGACTGGCTCGACAGCACGAGCAGCAACCGGTTGGGGTGTCCTCGTCGCGTTAGCGGCGCTTGAGCAGCTCGAACACGAGCTCCACGTTGGTGCGGCCCATCTCCTCGAATGCGGACGTCTTGGTGACAGCGTCAAAGTTGCTCAGCATGAACGAGACGCACTGGTCGCGGAGCGCCGTGGCGTTGTGCAGGTCGGCCGCGTGGAGGATGCTCGCGGCGTTCTCGACGCACAGCGAGCCGAGCATCTTGCTCTCGCAGATGCGCTTGAGGCGATCGACGCCGTACTGCGTAAGAGGACACACCGGCATCGCATGCACGTCAGCGAACTGCACAGCATGGCAGACGAACGATTGAAGCCACGCACCCGGTCGGCGACGACAAAAAGCTCCATCGCGACCTCCACCGACACGTCGAGGTAGTCACTGTACAGGTACTCCAGGAACGAGAGGAAGATCGGGAGGCGAACGTCCGTGATCTCGATCTCGCGAGCGCGACTCTCGAGCATCTACAGCACAGCAAGCAATCGGAGTATCCGGCATTAGGAGAACTATTCCCATAGAAACGATCGAGTCTGGACCTACCTTTCCAGTGAGCATGGCCTTGAAGTAGTTGCAGCGAATGCACAGGATCTTGTGTCCATAGACCGGGATACCCTCGACTATTCCAAAGCCATCGTCATCGAGCGGAATTAATGAGGGCCATTGGCGCAAACAAGGCAATGGCACCGCACTCGTACCGACAAATGTGACGTCGCTCAGGACTTCCGTGTTCACGAGCGCGCGCAAGTCGGTGATCAGTGTACTCTCGGGGATGTCCAGTTCAAACTCCTCTTCCCCAAAGCGGAACTGCTTGAAGTCGTTCAGGCGGTTGCTGCCGTCGTAGCCGCCGAAGACGATGAGGCTGGAGTCGTACACGCTGCCAACGTGGCAGAATCGCTGGCCAGGGGGTTGGCCATTGAACTGAACTTGCTGCCAAGCGTTCGTGTCTGAATAGAGGGCACAACAAACATCAGTCTGTCAGCGAAGACAGAAACTCGAACGCTGAGTCCACGACCGACAGTAGCCTACCCAGGTTAAGCTCGTAAAAGTCGTTGACGGCAGTGCCGGTGCTCCCTCCGAAGATGTACATCGCGTTCGAGTGGATGACAGCAACGTGGCTGTCGCGCGCAATCGGCGCGGGCCCTTCCGTCACCAAGGTCGACCACGACCGCAGGTCTACAGGTAGCAAACAGTGAAACACTCGTCAGCAACCTTGCGCAATACCCAACGTGTTGCCGTGAGCTCGACGCACCAAAGTTGAACACGTGCACGTCATTCAAGTGGCGAGAGCCGTCGTGTCCGCCGAAGAGCACGCTGCAGTTCTTGTGCACCACCAGCGACGACCGGTACCTACTCGCCGCGATGCAAGATGAGTTAGACTCGGGATGAGATACGTCGACGCAGCCAAGTAGACAGCTCACCGTGGCCGCGGCACTCTGCCGGTCGCCGCTACCAACGTCCACGTTCCCGACTCTATCCGTCAATACGAAAAGAAGCTCTGTGTGAGTGCTCGCGACGCGATGCAGTCGATAGACATTAGCAGGACGCACCGAAGTTGAACTCGTGGAAGTCGTTGCGGTAGCTGCCATCGTATCCGCCGAAGCAAAACATAGACGACTCTGTGTGTCGGCATCTCGGCGTCAGACACATTGACGTCGACACTGAGCGAGCAGCCGCGAGCGCGGAGGCTTACCGTACACGACGGCGGCGTGGCTGTGCCTTGGGCTCGGCGGCAAGCCGCCGTTCACGACGACGGGGCTCCACCTCTGGGTCACTGCAGACCGCCGTTAGCGGCGACACCTCGCTCCTAGCCGACCTACAGCTGCGGACTTACAGAAGTTGTACTCGAGGAAGTCGTTGACGCGCGAGCTGCCGTCGAAGCCCGCGAAGACGTAGAACGAGTCGCGGTAGACGACGGCGACGTGGCGGTCGCGCGGGCTGGGCGCCGCGCCGAGCGCCGGCACGACACTCCACTGCTTGCGGTTGAAGTTGAACTCGTAGAAGTCGTTGATGCGGTTGGACCCGTCGTAGCCTGCCACGCACCGACAAAGCCAACACAGCACGTTCGTTCGTTCATTGGCACCCAGGAGCGAGCGAGACGCGTCTCCGCACGAACGGAAACCGACCGCCGAAGATGTACATGGCGTCCTGGCGGGTCGCGCAGACGTGCAAGGAGCGGTGGCAGGGGGCCGCCGACGGGTTCTCGCACGGGACGGAGGCCCACGCGCGTGCGGGTGAGCGCAGCCGGCTCATGGTCGATCGATCGATCACTCGACTGCTCAGCGATGGGGATCTTGGCACTGAGAAGAGTGGGGCGACGACCGTGTTTTGGGACAAAAGACCACCGTGTTTTCGTTAGCATTACCGGTATTAGTTGGTATTTTGTTTAACCTTAGATCGCATAGATAAACCTTGATACCGCCGTTTCAAAATGAATTACCGGTCACCGCCTGCGCGCCATTTGCACATTTTCTTCGGCGGGGAGAAAATCTACCGGACGGCACCATGGTGCGCCTGCTCGCTGCGTGGGCGGCCGCGAGCGCGCCGAGGGCTGCTGGAACGACTGACGCGTGTGTGTGTATGTGTGCGGACGCAGTCGAGCGTTATCGGAGCTGGCAAGGGTGGCAAGGGCGGCAAGGGCGGCAAGGGCGTCACGTCCAAGAAGGCGCCGCAGTCGCGCTCGCAGCGCGCCGGCCTGCAGGTGCGATTCGCGCCAGCGTCGCTGGGCTAACGCGCGCGCCGAGCTGACTGACCGATCCGCGCTGTGCAGTTCCCCGTGGGCCGTATCCACCGGTTTCTGAAGAAGCGCGTGGCGAACAACCAGCGCGTCGGCGCGACGGCGGCCGTGTACACGGCGGCCATCATGGAGTACCTGACGGCCGAGGTGCTCGAGCTGGCGGGCAACGCGTCCAAGGACCTCAAGGTGAAGCGCATCACGCCGCGCCACCTGCAGCTCGCGATCCGGGGAGACGAGGAGCTGGACACGCTCATCAAGGCCACGATCGCGGGCGGCGGCGTCATCCCGCACATCCACAAGAACCTCATCAACAAGCAGACCAAGAAGAAGGTGCCGCAGTAGGCGCGCCATGTGCTCCGTGCATGCCGTCCCCACCCCCGGGAGCGTCCGCTGCCACCGCCGCGAGCGAGCGAGCGAGCGCGCTCCGGGCCGTCGAGCTAGTATCTATGTCGTGTAGGCCGCCTACACCTTTCCCACTCCGCTGCAATATAAAGAGCCGAGAGTTGCTTCTTGACAGTAGAGCCTGTCACTTCCGTTCATCGACGCGGTGCGCTGCAGGTGGCGGTTGCCGCGGGCATCGACGCCGCTCGGCTCGATGGCGATCATTTAATATAAACTTGAGTATGGTCATACTCAACTCCATAGTACTTCGCCGCCTGGCGACTGGATCCGCGTCAGATCCCGATCGCGACAGAAAGGGAGGAACGCGCGGGAGGACGACGGACCGCGCGGCGGCCGGCGAAAGGGAGGGAGAAGCGAAGAGCGGAGAGAAGAGGGGAAGGGACGGACGCATGGCGAGCGAGGAGGCGGCGGCTGCGGGCCCAGCGGCGGCGCGCGCCGCCGACCTGCTGCCCGTGGACGCGTTCCGGCGGCACCTGCAGGCGACGTGCGCGCCGCTGTTCTTCGAGAGCGCGGCGCTCAAGACGGAGGTGCTGCTGCGCGACCTGTCGGGCGACGCGGCGGCGGCCTCGCTGGAGCAGTTCATCGCCGACTCGGCCACGCGCGTGCTGCAGGTGCACTGCCTGCCGCTGCCGCGGGACGACGGCGACAGCCCGATGGACGGGACCGCGGCGGCCGACCGGGCCTTCCGCATCCGCGTCAACGTCGGGATCGAGTACGCGCCGGACGGGAAGAAGAGCGCGCACGACACCGTGTGCTTCATCAAGCGCTTCAGCGCGCCGCTCACCAAGGACCAGACGCTGAACCACCAGCTCCAGGTCATGACGCTCGGGCTCGGCGCCAAGGCGGACGGGGAGAAGAGGGCGGATTCGACCAGCGGGGAGGGCACCGAGGAAGAGGACGACGACCGCGGCAACCTGCTCTCGGTCGTGTACAACTACGTGCACCAGTCGTTCGGGCCGCTCGTGAACGAGTACTCCAAGGTGCACCAGGTGCAGAACGAGGTGCAGACGCTCGGTGACAACACTCGAGGTTCGTTCATGATATGAAAGTGTGCGCTACGAGCTCGGTGCTGATTGCGAGGCGTGACTTGGCGAATTACTGCAGGGCTGCCCGCTATTCGCCGGCGCATGAAGGAGCTCGAGTTGGCGCTCTTGCAGTACCAGCAAAACGTTGAGATCCCGGAGGTGAACCTCCAGTTCCACCCGGTGATCGCGCGTGCCGCGGCTTTGGTGAGTGCTCGTCAACGCGATTGAGCTATTCCTGTGGAGCTATGAAGGCTGAGCAGCCCATCGTGCTATGGACACGATCCAGGTTCGGGAGAAAGGCATGTCGATCGACGTCGAGGCGCTCGGACTCGAGGAGAAGCTGGAGGACACGACGTTCCTGAATGAGATTCAAGCCGGCGTGAACAAGTGGATCAAGGAAATCCAGAAGGTGACGCGGCTTGTCGGGTAATGTGCACGCGGCGTGTTATCACCACGACCAAATGACTGGCATGCAGCTGACGGTGTGCTCGGTTCCCCTATTAACACAGAGAGCCGCTGCCTGGTACGGCCATGCAAGAGATCAACTTCTGGAGCGATCTGAACCGCGCGCTTTTGGGGGCACAAGCCAAGTTGGACTCGCCGGAGGTGGAGATCACGCTGAACGTCTTGAACCGAGCCAAGCGTTATCTGGTGATGACGACGTTCCAAGCGGATCATGGACTCGGCCCGGCGACCAAGCGCGTTGAGAGCGTCATGGTCCTCATGAAGGACTTCCCGATCGACGCCATTCTGTCGGCCACGGACATCAACCAGCTAAACCAGGGCGTTACGGTGGTGTTTACGCACCTCAAGAAGATCCGCTCGGCCCATGAGTACAAGCTGGCGAGACTACTTCACCTGGTGGAAGTGATCTCGAGCGACGTCGCACAGCAGGTGGTTAGTCTGCTGCGCGTGTACAGCCTCATCCAGATTCCGTATGATCAATTCGAGCAGCTCCTGTCCTCGTGCAAGGAACTGTTCGCGAACTGGCACCGCCAGCTGTCGTCGCTGTACGAGATGGTGAAGGAGGCGTCGAAGCGCCGTGGCTCCATGAACACCGACAAGGTTCCGTTGTTGTCGGAGCTTCAGCTCGAGCACATGGCTGTCGAGGAGCGACTCGCTGAGCTAAGTGAGTTCCGGGAGCAGCATGAGAAGCTGCGTGACGTGATTCACCGCGTTGTGGAGAGCGGGTCGGCGGTCACTGGAACCAGCACGGATGCTCGAAGTGAAATCACTGGCGATGCCATCTCAGAGATCAACGCGGCGTACGCCCAGCTCAACACGCTGGACCCGCTCGATGTCTCTATCGAAGGCACCACCGCGTGGAAGAACGTGCGCAAGACCTACGATCTGTACATCGACCGTGTGGAAGGCCGTATCATTAGCAGTTTGACAAGCCGTTTGAGTGCCACGTCGAACGCAGACGAGATGTTCCGCGTGTTCTCCAAGTACAACGCGCTGTTTTTCCGACCCCGCATTCGCAGTGCGGTGCAGCAGTTCCAGATGCAGCTTATTGAGAACGTCAAGGAGGACGTTAGCAACTTGCAGGCGAAGTTCCGCGCGCATTACGCCGACTCGGAGGCTTCTCGCACGAGCAAGCTACGCGACATCCCTCCCATTGCTGGCGCTGTGATGTGGGCGAAGCAAATTGAGCGCAAGCTTGTCGTGCTGATGTCTCGTGTGGAGAGTGTGCTAGGCGTCGGCTGGGAGCAGCATGTGGAGGGTCGCGCTCTCAAGAACGCCACGGAAGCGTTTATTGCGAAGCTCAACCCGCAGCTCATCTTTGATCAGTGGGTCACCGAGCTTGCGTCGACCCCTATCTTCGATATCAAGAGCATCATCCTCAACATTGTGACGGAAGATACCCCACAAGGCGAGCGGAAGAAGCTTGTCGTGGCATTCAACCAGCAGATTGTGACGCTGTTCAAGGAGGTGCGGAATCTCGAGTGGCTGGGCTATCGCGTTCCGTTTACGATCAAGATGACGGCCGAAGACGCCAAGGCAAAGTACCCGTTCGCCATGTCGCTGGACGCGAGTATCAAGACGTACACAAGCAGCTGCCGCCGGATCCAGCCGATCTTCGAGCCTTTGGCTGCGTCGTACGTTCGCGACGTGCGTGCCACGATTGGCAAGACATTCACGAAGGGAAGCGAAATGCGCTGGCACGCTGATGGTCTGGGTGAGTATGTGACAGATCTGGCTACGAAGGTCGAGAGACTTCACGAAAAGGTGGATGACCTTCTTCAGAAGAACAACGAGATCGAGCAGCTGCTGGAAGGCGTTCGTGGGAACCAGGAGTTCACGCTCGAGGAAACACAGGAGATGCTAAAGAAGATCCAAGCCATCGTGGACGACCTGAGCCTGGCTGGATACGCCAACTTGAACGTGTTCGTCAAGAACCTGAACGGACTCATCAGCGCCATCTTGGGCAAGAAGCTGGAGTTGGCACTTCAGCGTTGGAACGCGTGTTTCTCGGCTCCCAGTGATGAGAAGACCTTCCAGGCCGCGCTCGCGGATGCTGGTGTCAACGTCTCGGTGCACCAGATTCTGCTCAAGAATCAAGTTCTGTATCTCGAGCCATCGGTTGGTGACGCGCGCACCCAGTGGCTCAGTCAACTGCAAGGTTTGCTCAACTCGATCTGCGACCTGCCGAAGATTAAGATATCGTCGTATGAAAACGTCTATGGCAAGGCAGCTGGCTCACTCTCGGCGCTGTCGTCGCCTCCTCGCAAGAGTGCGAGCGCTCGGCGGCGCGAGTTGGTCTTCATCGAAGCGCTGAATGAGGTGCCCCAAGAGTTGTTGCTGAAGGCGTACGGTCTAATCGACAGCACAGTCTCGGATATGGAGCGTTATGCGGCGACGTGGCTGCAGTACCAGGCGCTGTGGGATATGGATGCGCAGACTGCGATCAACAGCGTCGGCGAAGATCTGCAGAAGTGGCAACAGATATTGCTGGAGATCAAGAACGAGCGCAACGCATTTGACGCTGTTCTGAGCACCAAGCGCTTCGGGCCTATGGTTGTGAACTATCAGCAGATCCAGGCCCAGGTGAACGTCAAGTACGACGCATGGCATAACGAGTTCCTGTCGTATTTTGGCGATCTGCTGTGCAAGCAGATCAACGAGTTCTACGACACTATTTCGTCCAAGCGCTCTCTGCTCGAGCAGCATGCGCTGGAGGCAGCGACTGCCCAGGTTGTTGCGGCTGTCACTCTCATCCAAGAGATGCGCGTGATGCGATTTCAGTGGCAGGAAGCCGTCGAGTCGTTCGCTGAAGGAGAACGTCTGTTGAAGAAGCAGCGGTTCCGATTTCCGAGTAACTGGCCCTCGCTCGCGAACGTCGAAGGGGAGTGGGAGGCGTTCGTGCAGCTTCTGGAGCGAAAGAGTGCGGCGATGGAGAGTCAATTGCCGCAGTTGCAAGCCAAGATCCTGGAGGAGAAGAGCACGCTGGACGGCAAGGTTGTCAAGGCCGTCACGGAGTGGGATGAAGCGAAGCCGTTGCAGGGTAGCCAGTCACCAAAGGCCGCAGCCGAGCTACTGATGATTTTCGAGTCGCGGTTCAACCTTCTCCGGGTCGAACAAGAAAAAATGGCTGCAGCTCTGGATGCGCTAAATGTGTCGTACGTGCCTGGGGTCAGCTCGTCGATGGAGGACGACCGAGGCACGCGATTGTCCCTTGCACGGGCTATCGAGGAGCTTGGCGGTCTCCAGGAAGTGTGGAAGCACATTACAGGGGTGTTTGCTCACGTTGAGGAGCTGCAGGACACTCTCTGGTCGGCAGTCCAGCCGCGAAAGATTCGCAAGCAGTTGGACGAGATCGTGGACGAGATGCGTCGCTTCCCTGCGCGCGTGCAGCAGTACGAGGCATTTGAGCACTTCTCTGCTTCGATCCAGGCGAAGCGCGGCATGAACTCGCTTCTGGCTGAGCTCCGATCGGACGCAATTCGCGAGCGCCATTGGAAGCAGATCCTGCGGCTGCTGCGAGTTAACCTCCCCTTCGCGGAGTTGACGCTGCGCAACTTCTGGGAATCGAAGCTTGGCGCTGTCGACAACGACCTGAAGATGATCATTCGCACAGCCCAAGGAGAGATGGCACTGGATGAGTTCTTGCGCCAGGTCGCAGACTACTGGACCAACTACCAGTTGGATCTGGTAAACTACCAGAACCGCTGCCGAGTTATCCGTGGGTGGGACGAGATGTTTGCCAAGCTAGAGGAGCACGTGAACAGTCTGAGCAGCATGAAGCAGTCGCCGTACTACCGCGTGTTCGCGGAGCTCGCGTCGAGCTGGGAAGACAAGTTGACCAAGATCCGGGGCATCCTTGACATTTGGATCGACGTGCAGCGCCGTTGGGTCTACTTGGAAGGGATCTTCTTTGGGTCGGCGGACATTAAGCAGCAGTTGCCGCGAGAGTTCTCCCGCTTCCAGAGTATCGACAGTGAGTTCACCGGCACAATGAAGCGTGTCGCGCACAAGCCTATGATCGTCGAGGTTGCCAGCATCCCCAACCTCGCGCACTCGTTGGAGCGGCAGCAGGAGATGATGGGTAACGTCCAGCGAGCGCTGGGAGAGTACCTGGAGCGTCAGCGTGCGGCTTTCCCCCGGTTTTACTTCGTTGGAGACGAAGATCTGCTCGAGATGATCGGCAACAGCAAGGAGCCGAAGCAGATCCAGCGCCATTTGTCCAAGATGTTCGCCGGCATGTCATCGTTGGAGATCGACAACTCGACGAACACGATCCTTGGTATGGTGTCGCGAGAAGGCGAGGTCGTGAAGTTCAAGCAGCCTGTGCTGACGACTGAAGACACTCGTATCAATGTCTGGCTCGGTAAGGTGGAGGAGCAGATGCGTCAAACGCTGTCCTTGTTGTTGGAAGAAGCTGTGCGCGCGCACCCGTCCGAAGACAACGTCGACTTGTACCTGAAGTGGGTTGCGGATTTCCCGGCCCAAGTTGTCATTCTCGCTACCCAGATCCAGTGGTCGCGTGACGTTGAGAAGTCCTTGAAGGCTGGTGGTGGCACGCTGGGAGACGTACTTCGCCAGCTTGACGCGGTACTTCTCATTCTGAGCGACCGCGTGCTTTCTGACGTGAAGAACGACGTTCGGAAGAAGTACGAGCAGTTGATCACGGAGGTGGTGCACCAGAAGAGTGTCACCAAGCGCGTGAGCGACGCCAAGGTCAGTAGCATCGACGATTTCCGGTGGCTATACCACATGCGCCACTACTTCAACGCCGCGGAATCAGACCCGCAGAAGAAATTGGTCATCAAGGTCTCCAACGCGAGCTTTGAGTACGGTTTTGAATACCTTGGTGTCGGCGAGCGCCTCGTGCAGACGCCCCTGACGGAGAGATGCTACCTGACACTTACTCAAGCACTCGACTTCGGCATGGGTGGCAACCCGTTCGGACCCGCGGGAACGGGCAAGACGGAGTCTGTCAAGGCACTCGGCTCTCAGCTCGGCCGCTTCGTTCTGGTGTTCAACTGTGACGAGCACTTCGATTTCCAGGCGATGGGCCGAATCTTCGTTGGCTTGTGTCAGGTTGGCGCATGGGGCTGCTTCGACGAATTCAACCGTCTCGAAGAGAGAGTGCTCTCGGCTGTCTCGCAGCAGATTTTGGCCATCCAGAGCGGCGTGTCGTCGTTGAAGATCGCCAATGCAGTGGATGCCCCCAAGAAGTTGTCCCCAACGGCAAAGTCTGGCCCCGTGACGATTGAGCTCTTGGGTAAGAACGTCAAACTGCATCCCGACGTTGGCATCTTCGTTACGATGAACCCCGGCTACGCTGGCCGATCGAACCTCCCCGACAACTTGAAGCAGCTGTTCCGGAGTATCGCCATGGTGGCACCGGATCGGGAGCTCATCGCGCAGGTGATGCTGTTCTCCCAGGGCATCACGACGGCAGAGCACATTTCTGCCAAGGTCGTGCTGTTGTTCAACTTGTGCGAGGACCAGCTGTCTAAGCAGCCTCACTACGACTTCGGACTTCGTGCGCTGAAGAGCGTGCTTGTCAGCGCTGGTCAGCTCAAGCGCAAGCTGGCTCTCGCGCAGCCAAAGGGCGAGTCATTGGACATCACCGAGTTGGAGACTCGTGCCTTGATTAGCTCGATCAGCGACACGATCTTGCCAAAGCTGGTGGCGCATGACGTGCCTGTTTTCGAGACGCTGCTTCAGGGCGTCTTTCCGGGCACCCAATCGCAACTGATTGGGGAAGATGACCTCCGAGCCAAGCTCGTGGAGCTTGCTAAGCTGAAGAAGCTCGTGCCGAATCAGCGGTGGATTGAAAAGGCGTTGCAGCTCTACCAGGTGATGAAGCTTCGTCACGGAGTCATGCTCGTTGGTCCGTCTGGTAGCGGGAAATCGAGTGCATGGCGCGTGCTGCTCGAGGCGCTCGAGTCGGTTGACGGAACGAAGGGTGAGGCCCACGTGATCGACCCGAAGTCCTTGTCGAAGGAGCACCTGTACGGCGTCCTGGACAACACGACGCTTGAGTGGACGGACGGCGTCTTTACCAGCATCCTTCGCCAGGTCTTGAACAGCGTGCGCGGAGAGAGTGAGCGGCGCCACTGGATTATCTTCGATGGTGATGTCGACCCGGAATGGGCTGAGAACCTCAACTCGGTCCTCGACGACAACCGCCTCCTCACTTTGCCATCCGGCGAGCGTCTTGAGATTCCGCCGAACGTTTGGATCATGATGGAGACCGAGACTCTGCGCTATGCAACGCTCGCGACTGTCAGTCGCTGCGGCATGGTGTGGTTTTCGGACGACACGGTGCAGACGTGCCACATTGTGGAGCACTATCTGCAGAAGATCCGGGACGAACTCTTGACGCTGCCATCGTTCTCGCTGCAGCCAAGCGAGAGCGAGCTGACCAAACGCACCGCGCAAACGTACGTGACGGTGGTTCGCGACCTGATCGATCGCGGAGATGGTATGCCGTCGCACGTTGAGCTGAGTCTGGAGCACGCGACGGGCTTACCACACATCATGGAAGTCACGAGTCTTCGTCTTTTGATGTCAATGTTCTCGCTCGTCGGTCGCGGACTGTCCAAGATCAACGAGTACAACGAGAGCCATCAAGACTTCCCCATGGGAGTGGAGCATATCTCACGCTTCGCCTCCAAGTGGCTCGCGTTCTCGATTGTGTGGGGATTCGGTGGGTCGATGGACTCGGCCAACCGCTCGAAGCTCTGCGACTTTGTCGTGCAGAGCCTGGAGAACCGCATCACGTTCCCAGTACCCTCACCGAGTCCAAGCCCGGACAACACCCTCCTCGAGTACGAGGTCAACGTGGACGATGGCGAGTGGCGCCAGTGGAGTCGCTCGATTCCTCAATTGGACCTGGAGAGCCACCGCGTGCTATCGACGGATGTGGTTGTCACGACGGTTGATACAATTCGACATGTTGAGGTCTTGCGGGGGTGGCTATCGCAACACCGCCCTCTGATCCTCTGCGGACCACCCGGTAGTGGTAAGACGATGACGCTGACGTCGACGCTGAACTCGCTACCAGAGTTTGAGTTCGCAAGCCTCAACTTCTCGTCCGGAACGTCGCCGGAGCTCATTCTGAAGACGTTTTCGCAGTACTGCGAGTACAAGCGTACGCCGAGTGGCATGGTTCTTGCCCCGAACGCACCAGAGAAGTGGCTCGTCGTGTTTTGCGACGAGATTAACTTGCCCGAGACGGACAAGTACGGCACGCAGCGTGTCATCACATTCCTGCGTCAGCTTGTGGAGCAGGAGGGCTTTTGGCTCGGCGGGAAGAATATGTGGGTTCGTCTGCAGCGGATTCAGTTCGTGGGTGCTTGCAACCCGCCAACCGACCCTGGTCGTGTGCCTCTCTCGCTTCGCTTGCTGCGCCATGCGCCGGTTATGCTCGTGGACTTCCCGTCGTACCCGTCCCTCAAGCAGATCTACGGCACGTTCAACCGTGCTTTGCTCAAGCTTACACCGACGCTCAAGTCGTACGTTCAGCCACTTACAGACGCCATGGTCGACGTTTACCACCGCAACCAGACCAAGTTCACAGCAGAGATGCAGCCCCACTACATCTACAGTCCGCGTGAGCTGTCGCGCTGGATGCGCGCGCTGTACGAAGCGATCGAGCCACTCGAGTACGAGATCGAAGTCGAGACGCTCGTGAAGCTGGTATTCCACGAAGCGCTTCGGTTGTTCATGGACCGCCTCGTGACGGCGGACGAGCAGAAGTGGTGCTTCCACACATCAAAGGAGATTCTTCGCAACCACTTCCCTCAGAGCGCCACCGCTTTGGAAGTTGTGGACTATGGCGGAAAGAACCCAGTGCTGTTTAGCACGTGGCTCTCGAAGAACTATACGGAGGTGTCAACGGTGGAGCTGCGCAAGCACATCGAAGCGCGTCTGCGTGTGTTCTACGAGGAGGAGCTCAACGTCCAGCTCGTTGTGTTCGACTCGGTGATTGACCACGTCCTCCGCATTGATCGAGTGCTCCGCCAGCCGCTTGGCCATTTGTTGTTGGTCGGAGAGAGCGGCGCGGGCAAGACGGTGCTGTCTCGGTTCGTCAGCTGGATGAATGGCATGTCCGTCTTCCAGATCAAACTGACGTCGAACTACACTCTCGACAACTTTGACGAGGACCTTCGAGTTGTCCTGAAACGCGCTGGTTGTGAAGGCGAGAAGATATGCTTCATTTTCGACGAGTCGAACGTACTGGACTCGGCGTTCCTCGAGCGTATGAACGCGTTGCTGGCGTCGGGCGAAGTGCCCGGTCTATTCGAGGATGACGAGTACACGTCGCTCATGCATGCGTGCAGGGAGGCCGTGCAGCGTGATGGTGTCATGGTGGAAAACACGGAGGACGAGCTCTTCCGCTACTTCACGAAGCAGGTGCAGCGGAACCTGCACGTCGTGTTCACCATGAACCCGGCGTCGGGTGACTTTGAGAACCGCACGAACACTTCGCCCGCGCTGTTTAACCGCTGTGTCGTCGATTGGTTCGGCACGTGGAACAACCACGCGCTGACCCAGGTTGCGTACGAGTTTACGAACACGCTGGACCTACCAGGTTCAGCCAATTTCGTCGTGCCTGCGACGGCGGAGGCGGCGTTCGCAAGCGTCATGCCTCACATCGGGACCGGTACGTTCCGGGATGTGCTGGTGGGCAGCATTGTGCAATTCCACCACGCGGTGCTCGTGCATATGCGTCGGCTGCAGAAGCGCCACATGAAGTACAACCACATCTCGCCGCGGGACTACCTCGAGTTCATCCGCCACTTCGTGTCGCTGTACTCGGAGAAGCGCGCGCAGCTCGAAGACCAGCAGCTCCACTTGAATGTGGGCGTGCAGAAACTGCAGGCCACGCACGAGCAGGTAGCTGAGCTGCAGGCACAGCTGAGCGTCAAGGAAAAGGAGCTAAAAAAGAAGGACGTGGAAGCGAATGAAAAGCTCCAGCAGATGATCCTCGAGCAAAACGAGGCCCAGGCGAAGAAGAAGGACACGGAGACGCTGGCCGCTGACCTCGCTAGCCGGGACGAGGAAATTCGGTCGCGGAAGGTCGTGGTCGAGGCTGACCTCGCACAAGCCGAGCCGGCGCTCCTCGAAGCGCAGGCGTCGGTGAACTCGATCCGCAAGTCGCAGCTGGACGAGATCCGAGCCCTCGCACGGCCGCCAGCAGCGGTGCGCATGACGGTCGAGGCCGTCGCGGTCATGTTGGGCGAGACAAGTCTCGAGTGGTCGGACTTGCGCCGCTTCATTCGCCGAGACGATTTCATCTCGCAGGTCGTCAACTTTGACTCGGAGAAGCTGACGACCAGGCAACGGAACACAATCCAGACGAACTATGTCCAGAACGCGGACGAGTTCGAGTACGAAAAGGTGAACCGCGCATCCAAGGCGTGCGGCCCGCTGTACAAGTGGGTCATATCGCAGCTCAACTACACGGCCATCCTTCACCGCATCCAGCCGCTTCGCGACGAGGTTCAGCACCTTGTGGAACAGTCATCGGACTTGCGCTCGCGCTACGAGGAAGCCAAGGCGACGATTGACGCGCTTGAAGTGCGCATCGCCAACTACAAGACGGAGTACGCAGCGCTGATCAACGAAGCCCAAGTCATCAAGAACGACATGGCGCAGGTGAGCACCAAGGTGGAGCGGTCCGTTGCGTTACTGCAGAGCTTGCTACAGGAGAGCGAGCGCTGGGAGGCTGGCGCCAACGGCTTTGAGGCGCAAATGAGCACTCTTGTGGGCGACACGATGCTCAGCGCGGCTTTCCTCACGTACGTGGGCTTCTTGGATTTCCAGCAGCGCCGTATCTTGGTGCAGGACTGGCGCGACATTTTGGAGACCATGGGGATCCAGTTTAAACCCCAGCTGAGCTTTGTCGACTACCTGTCGCTGCCGAACCAACAGCTGGAGTGGCAAATGAGCGACCTGCCGGCCGATGAGCTGTGCTACGAGAACGCTATTATCATGGAGCGCTTCCACCGGTTCCCGCTTATTATCGACCCGTCTGGTCAAGCGAACGCCTTCATCATGAAGAACTACGCCCTCAAGACCAACTCCAAGATCACGCAGACGTCCTTCCTGGACGCGTCGTTCATGAAGGTGCTGGCGAGTGCCATCCGATTCGGCACGGCGCTGTTGGTGCACGAGGTCGAAAACATCGACCCGATTCTGAACCCGGTGTTGAACCGCGAGCTGTACAAGACTGGCGGACGTGTGCTCATCCGCCTGGGCGGCGAAGAGATCGACTACTCTCCGGACTTCAAGCTGTTCCTTATCACGCGCGACCCCTCATGCCGCTTCTCGCCTGACATCTGCAGCCGCGTGACGTTTGTTAACTTCACGGTCACGCCAAGCTCGCTGGAGAGTCAGGCGCTGAGCATCTTCCTCAAGCAGGAGCAGCCGGAGGCGGAGGAAAAGCGCAATGGCCTCCTCAAGTTGCAGGGCGAGTACCAAGCGAAGCTGCGCGAGCTGGAAGACTCGCTGCTGCAGCAGATCAGCAGTGTGCAGGGCAACATCCTGGACGACGACCGCGTCATCAACGCGCTCGAGAGTATGAAGGCCGAGGCTGCACACGTCGCCAAGCAGGTGGACGAGACGCAGGCGACCATGGCACTCGTGGAACAGGCGACCGGTCGCTACCGGCCACTCGCCAAGGCCAGCTCGCGGCTCTTCTTCGCGCTCGAGAGTCTGGCGTCCGTGCATTTCCTGTACCAGTACTCGCTAAACTTCTTCCTGTCGCTGCTGGCCAAGGTGCTCGCACTGCCTCACGAAAGCGATGGGGATTCCTCCCAGGCTGCACGCATCGCTCAGCTGTCCCGCGCGCTGTTTTCGCAGGTTGCGCTGCGCGTTAGCCGCGGACTCGAGGAGAGCGACAAGCTTATGTTCGCGCTGCGGCAGTCGCAGATCTACCTAGAGTTGCTGCAGGAGAATGCGTCGGCGATGGCGTCCGGTGACGCCGCCTCGACGTCATTGACGTTTGACGCGCCCACCGATGAGGAGGTAGCCGTCTTGTTGGGCAGCGCAACGGCGTTCTTACGCGCGGATGCTGGTGGCGTGCGCAACGCACTGGCACCCCTGCTGCCGCGCTTCTCGAAGACGCAGCTCGACCAACTCGCCAAACTAGTGCAGCTGCCGCTGTTCCGCCACGTGGAGGCTCACGTGCAGGCAAACGGGGCAGCGTGGGACGCGTTCGTTGCCAGCACCACTCCTGAGGCGCACGTTCCGACCGATTGGGACGCTGCTGCGCTTGTAGGCAGCGAGTTCCCTCGCCGTGCAGCGTTCCGTCGCGCCATCGCCGTGCAGTTTGTGCGGCCGGATCGCGTGACGTTCGCTCTGGAGCACTTCGTGGCACTGGTGTTTGGCAACGACTTCCCGTGGCGCGGCGAGAGCGACTTGCGCGCAGATATTGAGCGCGATACGCTTGCGACGCGCGGCGTGCTGCTGTGTTCGACCACTGGCTTCGACGCGAGCGCGCAGATTGACGAGCTCGCGGCCACGCTGCGCAAGAAGTACGCGTCCGTGTCGATGGGTTCGTCGGAGGGCTTCGACGCGGCCGAGAAGGCGCTTCACACAGCCATGAAGAGCGGCTCGTGGCTGCTGCTGCGTAACGTGCACTTGTGCCCATCGTGGCTCGCTGGGCTCGAGAAGAAGCTCTACAACGCGCGCGACTCGGTGAATGCCGGCTTCCGGCTCTTCCTCACGAGCGAGTTGCACCCGTCGCCGGCATTGCCCGTCAACCTGGTACGCGCATGCGACGTGTTTGTGTTCGAGGCGCCGAGCGGCGTCAAGCGCAGCATGCTGCGGTCGCTCGAGGCGGTCCCGGCCGAGCGCATGCACCGTGCCCCGGCGGAGCGCGCACGCTTGTACCTGCTGCTCGCATGGTTCCATGCGCTGGTGCACGAACGTCTCCGCTACGTGCCAGTGGGTTGGTCCAAGGCGTACGAGTTCAGCCAGTCGGACTTCCGCGGCGCGTGCGACGTGATGGACCGCTGGGTGGACGCTGTCGGTGTCGGCCGCGCGCACGTGCCCCCTGACAGCATCCCGTGGGCCGCGATCCGCACGACGCTGCAGGAGTCGGTCTACGGCGGGCGTGTCGACAACGCGTTCGACGAGACGCTGCTGGCCACGCTGCTGGCGCAGGTGTTCACGCCCGAGAGCTACGAGGCGACGTTCGAACTCGTCCCGCCGTCGACGGAGGGTGACGAGGCCCTAGTGGTCGCAAGCGGCAAGACCAAGGCGCAGTTCGTCGACTGGGTCCGCGAACTGCCGACGACGAACCCGCCATCCTGGATGGGTCTGCCGCGCTCTGCCGAGCAGCGCCGACTCATGAACGAGGGCGCCGCCACCCTGCGCAACCTGCGCGCGCTGCAGGACGCGTACGGGGGAGAAGACGAAGCCGAGGGCGAGGACGAGGACGAGGAGCAGCACAAGGAGGCCGGAGGCGATGCGTCCACGATGGACGCGCCGCTGGCGCAGCCCGCGTGGGTTCGCGAGCTCTCGCGTCGCGTCGCGTCGTGGCTCGCGCTTCTTCCCGAGTCACTTCCGTCTGCGGCGGCGCTCACGGCTGGACACGACGTCGCGCTGGGCAACCCTGTCTTCCGCTGCGTGTCGCGCGAGGTGGAGCTCGGCTCTGCGTTCCTGGAGCGCGTCACTCGCTTGCTGACGGACGTGCGCGACGTGTGCGATAACGCGCGCAAGCCGACGGCCGACGTGCGCGACGCCATGCGCTCGCTGCGTCGCGACGAGCTGCCCGAGTCCTGGAACGTGCTGTACTCGACGCACGCCGAGTTGACGCTCGCCGAGTGGCTCGCTGACTTTGCGCATCGCGTCCAGCAGCTTGCCACGATGACGCAGGTGCTCGTGGACCCGGCCAACACGCAGGGCTCGCTGCTCGGCGCGCTACAGCGACAGCTTGGCGGTGGCGTGTGGCTTGGCGGGCTGTTCTCGCCCGAGGCTTTGGTGACGGCGGCCCGACAGAGCGCTGCCGCGGTGCGCGGATGCTCTCTGGATGAGCTGCGGCTTCTTGCGCAGGTGCAGAGCGACTCGGACGAGAGCATGGAGGAGGAGGAGGACGACGTGGGCGCCCTCTCGGTGCGTGGCCTGCAGCTCGAGGGTGCCAAGTGGGATGCGAGCGGCTTCGCGCCGTCCGACGAGCTGCGCAATGACCTGCCGCTCGTGCGTCTGCGCTGGGCGCCGCGCACGGAGGAGGCGCCCGACGCGCCGATGGACGGCAGCAAGGTGCTGACGCAGCTGCTGCCAGTGTACCGCTCCAGCCGCCGCGACGCGCTCGTGTTCTCGGTGGCCGTCGAGGTGGACACGGCTCACTTCCCGACGACCAAGTGGGTGCAGCGCTCCGTCGCGCTCGCGCTCTGGCAGCTTGAGGCGTAGGCGCGTCGCTCGAGTCCTCGCAGTCGCGCTGGCTGACGCTGGCACTGACACTGGGCGTTTGCGTCTTCTGAAGGCGAAGCGCGATCTGAAAGGGACTCGTTGGAGCGTTCAACACGACGCATGCATGTATTACATTCTCAACAAGCGACACCTTGGTGCCTGCATCCCTCACTCTTCATTCGCTACTCACCAACGTGCTCCCCATCGCGCCGAAAACTCCTTGGTCACCGTACTCCCGACGTCGTCGACGCTGCCAGCAGTCCCGACAGCACAGACCGCAGCTTCCCCACTGTGACGGGCGCGACGGATCCTCCTCCTCCTTCTCCGGCACCTGCAGCCGTCTCGAGCCACCCGCGCAGAGCCCGAAGCAGCGTCAGCGTCGCCACGTGCTGCGGCTTGCTCGATACCAGCGACACCAGTTCGTCCGCGCCGTAATGGCGACGCACGCAGTGCTCCACCAGCGCCAAGTAGACGCTCGTGGCCGCGGCCTGCCGGTCTGCCCGAAGCTCCTCGTCTTCCGCTACGATGGCCGACTGCTGCTCCTCCTTTCGCTTCGCCTCGCCAACCGCATTTCGAGCGACAAGCGGCGCGAGCACCAGCGACTTGCAGCGCTCGTACAGATCGCAGTCGAGCAGTGCGCGAGTCGCCTCGACCCACTGGCCGCAGTGGCACAGCAGCGACACGTACGCGTCCAGCGACGCGCGCGCCGCCTCCGTCTCCGCGCCGACGGATTTCTGAACGCGCGCGACGAAGAGCGCGGCAGGCGGCAGTAGCGCCAGCGCTCGCTCTGCGTGCGACTTGGCCACGTTGGCGCGGCCCGCGAGCGAAAAGAGCCGCGGGCAGAAGCGCTCGACGCACTCTACGAACGCCACGAGCGACGCGGGCTCGTGCAGCAGGTACAGCCGGGCCATTGACTCGAGGTACATGTGCTTGGAGAAGGACGGAGCGCCTCCGTGGCGCGCGTAGTCGTCCAGCACGCGCTCCTCGTGGAACAGCAGGTGGTTCGGCATGCCGACGTCGCGACGCTGCCCGCCCTGCTCGTTCTTCTTGAACGGCACGTTCGCGAGCAAAAAGGCCTCCAGCTGCGCCAACCACTGCTTGCCGTGCGCACCAAGCGCGCAGCTCTGCGCCGCAAAGCGGAGGTTGCTCATAGGCCGCAGCTTGCGGCTCAGCCGGAAGTTGGACGCGTCCTGGTCCTCGTCGGCGTCTGCGCCTTGAACTCTCGCCCGCTGCAGCTCCGTACTGGGCGTCTTGTCGTCTCCAAACGCCGGCGACTGCAGACTCGCAACCTTGCGCTTGGCTAGCAAGATCCAGTTCGCGAGGTGCTTGAGCGACTCGAGGTTCGCGGGCGTCACGAGTCTCCGACCGGCCGCTAGCACCACCTCCTTGTCGATCCCCTTGTCGCCGTCGTCGTCGGTCTGTCCGCCACGGTCTCCGCCACGGGAGCTGCTCTTGCGCATGAGCGCGTCGCGACTGCTGACAGCGAGTTCGTTCGCCGCGTCGTTAACAGCGCTGACCAGAGCCGCAAGCTCATCGACGAGTGCGGTTGGCATGCGGCGGCTTCCGGACGTCAGTAGCGCCAGGAGCAGCGCCGGGTTGGACATGGACGCCACGGCCGCTTGCCACTTGGGATCGCTGTCGTCCACCCGGCACGCGGGGCCGTCTTGCTCGGCGCGTGAGCCCACAAACGCGACGGCTTGCTCAAGACTGTCGAGGGCGAAGAGCGCCGCATCCAGTCGCGAGCTCTCGCCGTAGCTCTTGACCGCGACGAAGGCCGCCGCGGGGTTCTGCTGCTCCAACTGGTGCGCGGCTGCGACTTGCTTGGCGGTCGGCAGGCGCAGCGTCCAGAAGCTCGAGCGCGACCAGAGTCCTACGGCGCTCGCTTTCCCCGCTTGGGTCCAGAGTTGAAGCGGCGCACTTGGTCCGTCGGAAGTGCCTGACGCCGACATCGCCGACGCTGATACTAGCGACGGCGGCATGGCCAGGGACACGCGCGGCAGTGCCAGCGTCTCCAGGCGCTTCCCGGTGACTAGGCTGTGCACGTAGAGCACTTCGGATCCGTCCGGACGATGCGTTAGAGCGACCAGCAGGTGGCGATGACCGGCAATCTCCTTCACGTCTTGGTCTCCTCCTCCACCTTGCCAGGGACTGAGCGTGGTCAGCTTCTTGGAGCGGAGCTGCGACACCGACGCGTCCGGGGGCGACACGAGGAACACGGCGCCCGAGTCGCGCTGGACGACGAGCAGCTCCCCCGTGACGTTATGTGGGCTGACGACCACCTCCTCGAGCGTCGAGGACACGCAGTCGCTGTCACTAAGGGGGTCCGCGGTCGCCGCTTCCCACGAGATGGACAGCGTCGAGAGCAGCGACGCTCTGCGGAAGAAGACGCCGGCGGTCGCGGAGAGCGCCCAGAGCCCGAGCTTGGACGGCAGCAGCGTCGACGCGTCCGTGACCTCCGACGGGAGAATGGCGTGCGCGCTGCCGACGACCACGTCGGTGCGGAACGTGTTGGTCTCGCGGACGAAGCGCAGGGACCGCTGCCAGAGCTTGGGCTCCTGCTTGGCCTCGGTGGACCACCAGGAGATGTCCATGGGTCCGCCAGCTTCCTCCTCTCCGTCCCCCGCGCCGAAGCCGCTCGCTCCGGCTCGGCCGAGCCGCGCGGACGCCGCCCCGAGCGCAGCTCCCGCCCGGCGCCCGGGCTGCTCGGCGCTCTGAGTGGCCGTGAAGGCCACGACGGGCTTGGTCCACGCCAGGTTCGGGTTCTCCAGGAAGCAGAAGCGGTTCATGAAGGTCCACTGGTGCAGGTCGGCGCGCCACTCCCAGAGGAAGGCCAGGCCGTCCTCGCGCGCGGCCACGCAGCGCAGCGGCGCGCCGGCGGCGGACGAAGCGGCCGGCAGCTCGGCGCCGACGAAGCGCAGGCCGACGACGCGGCAGTCGAAGCGCGCGCAGAGCAGCGGCGCCTTGGCCAGCACGGCGCCGTCGCCGCCGGCCGCGCGCGGGGCCGCCAGCAGCTCCTCGACTAGCTCCACCTCGTCCGCGTCCTGCGGGGACAGCGGGGCCACAAACCGCGCGCTCTTGGGCTTGGTCGGTGGCGTGGCCGAGGAGGAGGACGAGGCCGAGGACGCCGAGGACGCCAGCGACGCTTTGGCGGCCGCAGGAGCGATGGCGGGGTCGCTAGCCTGGCCGCCGCGTGCGGACGCCGCCGCCGACTTGGGCGGGACGGCGTCCAGCACGTACACTACGCGCGGGGCCACGTCCGCCGCGTCGGCCGCCCGGCGCGTCAGCACCAGCGCGACGTGGCCGGGCGACGACACGCACAGCTCGAGCTCCAAGCCGAGCCGCGGCTCGTCCGCCGGGCCGTCTGGTGCGTCCGCGGGGCCGCCGCCGGGCGTCAGCAGCCGCAGCAGCCGAGCGCCGCGCACCGCCGGCCACGGGAGCGCGCCGGGGACCAGCCGCGCGCGCGCAGGGGCCGCCGCCGCATCGGAGGCCTCCATCTTCTTCACCGCTGGAGCGTGGGGTGGCTCCGTTCACTTGAGTTTTCTATACTGTATCCTATCGGGATCCAGTGTATCCACCCTGATTAGAGGGCGGACTTGCTGGTCATGGACATGTTCTTGAGGGTGGACTTGCTTGTCATGGACGTGGTCTTGAGGGCGGACTTGGGGAGTCATGGACATGGAGCGAGTCAATCATGCCGACGCAAGCTCCATTCGTCGTCTTTGTGCAGCCTAACTACCAGCAAGCGCTCTCGTAGGCGAAGCTTGGGGCCGCCTGCGCGTCCTCTCCGCCTCCTACGCGGCTCTAGGTCTTCTTGCTGTTGGCGCGCTTGACCGTCGCCTTGGCGGGCGCCTCGGGCTCCGCCGGCTTGTCGGTCGTCTCGAGCGAGATCTGGCCCGTCGCCTCCAGGACCTCGCGGCACTTGGCGATCCACGCCACGAGCTCCTCCAGCGCGACTGTTACGAGCACACAGACAGAGACAGAGATACAGAGATACAGAGACAGAGGGTCAGTCAGTCGCTCGTCACCAGCTACAGCACGCCACCACGCACTTTTGCCGTCGTTGTCCTCGTCGATCCGCGAAATGACCCACTCGACGTCCTCCTGCGTGTTCGTCTTGCGCAGGATCGTCATGACGGCGTCGCGCAGCTCCTCCGCCGACAAGACGCCGTCGCTGTCGAGGTCCAGCACGTTCAGCTTGTCGCCGACGTGGCGGTCGACCTCCTCGAGCTGCACCTCGAGGCTCGAGAGCATCGACTCGAGCCGCTTCATCATGCGGCCGGCCGTCTTGTTCTCGCGCGACTGCGCGCCGATGCGACCGGCAGCCAGCAGGCCCTCGACGTCCATGTCGTACTTGTTCTGCTTGAGCTGGTCGACCATCTGCCGCTCCTTCTCGACGATTGACTTGAACGCGAGCGACTCGAGCGCACTCAGCTCCTCCAGACTGATAATGTTCTCAATCGACTTGACCGCAGGGGCCGCCTCCGCAGTGGCGGCGGGAGCGCCAGCCACGTCCACCGCCGGCGCGGGAGCAGCAGCAGTCGTGGAGGTGGGCACGGGAGTCGAGGTAGACAACGGAGAAGCTTCAGTGTGCTTCTCGGGCACGACCTCACCGCCAACCGCCGCAGCGTCGACGCTCTGCGCTTCGATAGCAGCCGCCTCGGCAGCCTCCGTCTCGGCCTTCTTCTTCTGTCCCTCCTCGCGGAATTTCTCTTCATCTGCAATCATCTCGTTCTGGTACCGGATACTCTCAAGCTTGAGCTTGCGCACCTCGGTGGTCTCCTGCTTGGACGTCGTGGCTGACAGCGCGACCTCCGTCACAACCTCTTCGTCCATCGACGACATGGACGTCGCAAGCGCCGCCTCGACGTTGTCCATGGCCGTGATGTTGAGCGCGCGCGACATGATGAGCAGTGACGCCGGCACGTTCTTGTTGATCGACAAGTCAAGCCACTGGCGCATCTGGCGGACGTACCCGGCCTTCGTCAGGCCCGTGGCACGCATGCCGCGCTCCATGCACGCCTGCTGCAGCTCGTCCTTGTCCAGAGAGTCGAGGCC
Organism: Phytopythium oedochilum; assembly: GCA_023338025.1. Lineage (NCBI taxonomy): Eukaryota > Oomycota > Peronosporomycetes > Pythiales > Pythiaceae > Phytopythium > Phytopythium oedochilum. The sequence continues at coordinate 12,375 of JAADXX010000120.1, read as the reverse complement.
TTCCCAGATAATGTCCTGGTCGTCCTTCTTGAGCTGGCGGATGCGGTTGCGCAGCTGGAAACGCAGCAGGTTGTCGTTGCCGTAGTGCTGCACACCCATGTAGCGGCACATGCCGACGAGCTGCGGGCGAGAAATGTTGTCCAGCATCAGCTCGTCGTTGAAGAGCGTGGCGATTTGCAGCGTCTCCTCGGCCGTGATGGGCTCGCCACGCTGCGCTCGCTCCACGAAGTGCATCACGTCGCTCGCCGTCGCCTTGCGCTCCTCCGTCACACCCTCCGTGTCGTGCGTATCCTGCATGATCTCCTTGACCGTTTCCTGGAGGAACTCGGCCAGCGACACACGCAGCTGCAGCTGGCGCTTCATGTCCTCCTCGCGCTGGAACGAGTCCTTGTACGTGCTCGGCAGCATGTTGGGGAACACCTTGAGCGCCACGGGTAGCAGCAGCTCCATGAAGGGCACGATCACGAAGAAGGCGAAGGGCACGAGGCGCAGCAGGTCGGCGACCGTGCGCTGCAGCTGCTTGCGCTCGCGGCGCGAGAGCGCGTTGCCGTGCAGCAGGCGGCGCAGGATCCGCGTCGAGGTCGTCACGTCCGCGTACAGCAGCTTGGTGCCGAGCCAGTAGTGATCGATCTCGTGCTTGACCTTGCCCTTGAGCTTGCCCAACCACGCGCGGACCGCCGCCGGGTCCGACACGACGAGCGACAGGCCGCGCACGAGCGTCTTCAAGCCGTCAACCGTCAGCTGCGGCGAGCGCTTGAGCAGCGACAGCGCGCGCTCCGAGACCTTGGGCAGCTCCGTGTCCAGGCTGTCCATGCGGATCAGCCGCCGCTCGCCGCCTTTCTCCAGCGCCGACTCGAGCTTTTGCTCCTGCTCCACGAAGTCCAGTGCGTTAGTTCGTGCGCTGTGTTTCGCGCGGCCACGGAGCAGTTCCCCGCCGTACCTGGGCCTGGATCTTGCTCCGGCGGCGTCTAGCAGCCGCGATCTTCTTCTTCATGGCGGCCGACTCAGCGGCCGAGACCGTGCTGGGCGGCGCGGGCGGCGGGGTCGTGGGCACGGACGACCAGCGGCGCGCCGGGACACGGTAGACGGGCGAGAACGCCACGTACGCATCGCGGTAGAGCGGCGAGACGCGCGCAACCGACAGCGCAACGGGCCGCACAACCGGCGACGACTGAGGCCCGCGCGGCCCCGCGGCCAGCGAGGAGAAGGGCGCGGCCGCGTCGCGCAGCAGCAGCGGCGACGGCCCGGCGCGCCGAGCCAGGCGCTGCGCGCGCGCGGCGGAGCACAGGCCGGAGCGCAGCATAGGGACGACTCGGTCTCGTCTCGGCGCGAAAGTCGGCGAATGGGCCAGCCACACACCCTTCAATTCAACAGGGCTCTTATCCACCAAGCTAAACAGGAATGATGGTGTCGGTCCAAACATACATGTATCACTTTGTGTACCTGACTGTCGCAAACACTCCGGGTTCACAACAAGATATAGTGATCTGTATTATTATATATGGAAAGCTAGTCAAAATCAAATTTACTACTTACAAGGGTCGTACGTACGAACGAATAACCTATGAAAATAATTATATATGCTGGTTGGCGGCCAACGGGACGAATGACCAGCGAAACACCGCGAGTACACTGGACGGTGCGCCGGCGGTGACGATGGTGACGGCCTCGGCGAGCAGCAAGCGCAAGAAGAAGAGCAAGAAGGGCGGCAAGCGCAAGCCCGTGAACCTGCAGGCCAACTTTAACCGTAAGTGCGCCGTCGGCGGCGGCGGTGCTCCCGCACCGGATGCGGCCGATTCCCCGGACGCCATCAGCATCGACATGTTTCCGTCCAACCACCGCGACGGCGGCGCCGAGGCGGGCGCGCGAGAGCTCGGCGCGAGTGGTAACACTGCGCCTTCTGCTGCAGGTGACTGCGCGAGCGGCGACTTCCACCTGCACAGGTGCGTGCATGAGGACGGTCGCTGGCTGGTACTACAATAGCTTGACGCTTCACACACCTGACACTATATGCGCGCGCGTCTCGACACAGCGTATGCAGCGACGGGAAGCTCAAGCCGAGCGACGTGATCGCCAAGGCAGCGGCCAACGGCGTCACGTTCATGGCGCTGACGGACCACGACACGATGGCGGGCGTCCCCGAGGCGATGGCGGCAGCGCGGCGCCTCGGAGTGCTCGTTGTTCCGGGCGTCGAGATCAGCGCCGAGGTCAAGGGCGGCGAGAACCTGCACATCCTCGGGTACTTCTTCCCCGGGTCCAACAGCGACGCACTGGAGACCCAGCTCGAGAAGATCCGCGTCGGGCGCCACCGCCGGGGGAAGGAGATGCTGCGCAAGCTGGTGCGTTCTCGGTCCGCTCTCTGCTGCACTGGCCGTCGGTGTTGACGGGCGAACGCCAACGCAACGCAGGAGATGATGGGCATCAAACTCAAGTGGGAGCGCGTCCTGGAGATCGCTGGCGAGGCCGCGCCTGGGCGGCCACACGTCGCCGAGGCGCTGGTCGAGTCCGGACACGTCGCCACCTTCCGCGAGGCCTTTGGCCGGTACCTGCACAACGACGGACCCGCTTACGTGGAGGTACGCTTGGAGCAAGGCATGATTCATTGCGCGACCAAAGGGACCTTATGGAACGCGACGAACGCTGCTGATAGGGCGAGCAATTCCCGCCGGAGGAAGCCATCAAGCTCATCGCGAGCGCCGGTGGCGTGTCAGTACTCGCACACCCGTGGTGCTGCAAGGTGAGGCTGTAACTGGGCTCCGGTATTTGCCATGTCTTGGCTACACAATTGCGCTGACAGCGAGTTTTTGATGGCGCTCAACCAGGATCCGCTCAATCTGATTCCTGAACTCGCCAAGCTTGGCATTCAGGTGTGTCCGTGGTTTGGATTCGTCTTCGCTGTCGTGGTGCTGAGTGATTCGTTGTTTGTTCACAACGTTGCAGGGAGTGGAGGTGTTCCAGGACGCCAACAAGATCGACGTGTATGGATCATTGGCGCGCGAGTCGGGGCTTCTCATGGTGCGAGGCGTCAACTTCAGAAGGAAGCAGCGTTGCGTTCGTTTTCATGGTTCTTACGTGCTAATCGTCCGATGCGAATGGCAGATGGGCGGGTCGGACTTCCACGGGATCGACCCAGCGAACGAGCGCGCTCCAGGCGCCATCCCATTTCCTAGGAAGCACGTTGATATCTTCCTGGAGCACGCCAAGAAGGCGTGGGAACGCCCGCTCGTTGACAAGCTGCGCGCCATGGCCGAGCGCGCGCGGGATCGCCGCCAAGCCAGCGACACCGGCGCATCTCCGGAGGAGCTGCTCATTTGGAGCGAGCAAGAGGACCTCGCGCGCCAGACAGTTGGAGCGCTCGGGCTCTCGCTCGAGGTGACTGCCGGCGAGGGCCGATCAACTGGCTCACGTGTCGAGGACGATGAGAGCGACGAAGGGACCGCTTTTGGCGGCCACTACCGCGTCATCCGGATCGTGTGAGCGCAGGAAAGGAAGGAGTAGGGATAAAGCAATGCCATTAGCTGTGACACCAAGCAGCAGCAGCACTATTTATTAGATAGACGTCCGAAAAACTGCAATCCAGTTCAACCCCTTCCACTGGTACACTGTACCATATTGCCAACGTTGAATGTGTCGACTGATGAAATGAATGGCCAAACAGCTCACCACCGGAAGATCAGCGTAACCAGTATCATACAGCATAACGAAACAAACGTGTGGCTGACAAGAGCTGCTCGGCGACCAAGCCGCATGCAACAGTATAAATGGGTTTATCGATTGAGAAAAGAATGACACACGCCACACTGCACATCGAGCGACGCATGAGGCACCGAGCCGCGTCGAGGACACGGCCGCGACACGCTACGGACCTCGGCACTCCCCTCCGCAACAATCTCCTAGACGCAGCAGACCACTGCAAACCTTGAGCTATCCGCTTAGACGACAGCAATGTCGACCGTGGGCCGCAGCTCGCCGCAAACCTCAAGCACTTCGTGGATCTTGTGGTTCTTGAAGTCGCTCAGGAGCTTGGCCTCGTTGGCGATCTTGTTGTCATCCACCGCGACGTACGCCTGCTCCGTCAGGATGTAGTCGAAGCGCGGCGCCCACTTGCGCGAACCGAGGCGGGCCGTCGTCGAGCAGTTGTCCACCATGTACGACACACCGCGGGCGTGCATGTACGGGTTCAGCGAGTCGACCGACTCAATGACCGACTCGTTGGCGACCTCCGAGTAGCAGTGGCCGTGGTCGATGAGCACATCGATCTGGGCCATCATCATGGCCACGTACGTGCCGCTCGTGAACGGGTTCATGATAAAGTTGCCGTCGCGGGCAGCGCGGACCTTCTCGCCGACCTTCCAGGTCAGCGTCTGGTCAATGTTGCCGAACGGGAAGCGATCGTGGCGGGCCACGGCGTTGTTCACGCTGCGGATCTCGTTACCGCAGGCCACGTCGTCGTAGCACTCCTCGATGATGTCGCGGCACGGGTGGTAGGCGGCCGTGTAGGCCTTCTCGAAGATGACCTTGTCCTCGCCCTTGAAGCTCTCGTACACAGCCTTGATGCCGTGGTGCGAGATCATCGTGTTGAGCGGGCCCGTGATGCACTCGGCCGTGTTCTTGAACGCGTCCTCGTAGCCCATGCCCTGCTGCACGTAGCGGCGGAAGAGCGACTCGATCAGGCCGTGCACACCGCCGAGGAGGATGCAGCGCTCGCCGAAAATGTCCGACTTGTACTCGTCCGCGAGCGTCGTGTAGAACGTGTACGGCGAGCCGAGGCCAACGCTCCAGCCGAGCGCGTGCTCAATGGCCTTGCCGTTCACGTCCTGGTGCACGGCGATACTGGCGTTGATGCCGGCGCCGTTCACCTCCTTGCCCTGCACGTACAGGCGGCGAACGCTGGGGCCCATGCCCTTGGGGGCGACCATGACGACGTTCACGTCCTCCGGGAACTTCTCGCCGACCGACTCGAGGTGGCCGAGCAGGAAGCCGTGCGACAGGCCGAGCGTGGCGCCCGGCTTGAGCAGCGGGAAGATCTTGGGGTACAGCTGCGTGCACGCGGCGTCGCTGATGAGCAGCACGACGAGGTCCGACTCCTTGATCACGTCGAACATCTCGCCGAGCGTGCCCTTGTCCTCCGTGAAGCCGGCCTCGCGCGCCTTGGCGGCCGAGGACGAGTTCGCGCGGAGGCCGACCTTGACGTTGATGTCCGTGTTCTCGAGCGAGTCGCGCAGGTTCTGCGCCTGGGCGGGGCCCTGCGAGCCCCAGCCGATGACGCCGATCTGCTTGACGCCCTCGAAGGCCTTGGGCAGCAGCGGGAAGAGGTTGCGGCCGCCGGGCAGCACCGTCTCCTTCTGGTCGGCCATCTGCACCGTCTTGAGGTAGTCCTTAAACACGGCCGAGTTGAGCTCCGACGCCTTGGTCGCGAACGAGCGCTGCGCCGACGCGCGCGTCAGCAGCGACGAGGCCGCGCGGGTCGTGGACTTGAGGAAGAGACGCATCGTAGCAGCGGGCGGGTGGGCGGGCGGGGAGGAGCTGCGTGCCGGGGGCGAAAAGCGAGAATGAGCAGCCGAGGATCTCCCGATCCCCCAGGAGAGCTCGTGGCAAGGTTGATGTGTGCCGGTGGCTCGCGGGAGAGGGCGCTCTATTCGGGTGGCTCGACGAGCGTCAGCGCCGGTTTGCGCATTCGGATCGTCGAAGCAGGCGACTGGATTGGCTGAAATTAGGGCAATTGAGACTCGTGATTCGCCGAAACAAGCGTGTGAAGGCAAACCTCCCAGACGGAATTTTCTTCAGGCGGACAAGCGTGTAACCGCGTAACCAGCAGCAGCAGCGGCGCACGCGACGAGCCAATGAAGTGCTTTGACTTGGCCTTTGAATGCCAAACCGGCGTTTGCTCAAATCCTGATTGCCGTAAAAAGAGTACAGTGTTTGTTCATGTGTTCGCTTTCTGCTGGTGACCAGGAACGATCCCTTCGGGCCGAAGCGTGGATGCGCACCGCTGACGCGTATCAACCGATGTTATGCACGCGTCTGGTACTTTTTCCGTGTCATCGCGCTCGTGCGCGATCGATGATTCGATCAGCACGCAGTTCACATAGCTGACCTTCGACTCTTTACTGATTTAAGCATTCGAGCAACAACTTGAATTCACGCAAAATGTACCCCAAAGTGTACCCTCCCACACCAGCACAGCGTAACTCTCGTCCGTCCCAGACGGCCAGTGGGTGGACGGGACGCGAGGTGTTTCGAACCCTGTCTAAAGCGATCGGCTCGCTCGAAAGATGGTGCTGCTTGGGGCGGTTGAAGATGCGCCGCCGACGCTCGAGCTCGCGTTCCTCCCCGACGAGTGCGGCACCGTCGATCGCTCTAACGCATGGTCTGGCCTGCCGCGTCTCACGGTCGTGTCCGAGTCGCTCGCTCGCGCAGGACGCTCGTGTGGCAAAGGGGCGCCGTCATCGGCGGCGGCCGCTTCGGACAGGTCCTGCTGGCGCTCCGCGTGCCAAGGTGCATAAACACGAGCGGCGGCGCTGTTCGTTGCCGGCCGGTGTTTGCTCAAACCCGCCTCTGCCTGCATTCGTGACTAGCGCCGAGCTGCTGGCGGTCAAGCAGCTCTTTGTGCAGGAGGAACTGGAGCAGGGCAACGACGTGTCGTCCATCTCGCTGCAGCGCGTGCAGACGCGCGCGCACATCGAGCGCGAGGTCGACGTCGTGCGCGCGCTGCGCCACGAGAACGTCGTGCGCGTTCTAGGAAGCGGTGCGTGGGCGAGCCGAGCTCGTTGCCTACCGTCGGTGCTTTTTGTCGCGTAAAGTACGCATCTGACGCATGGCAACGACGCTGTCGATGCAGAGTGGCAAGGACCTGTAGTGCACATCTTCATGGAGTACTTGCCGCTCGGATCCGTGAGCAAGTGAGTATATGGCAGGCTTCACTGTGTGTACTCGCGGTCGAAGATACACTTGGGTCACCGAGGTTGTGGAGCCATCGTGCAGACAGCTGAAGGCGTTTGGCCCGCTCGAGGAGCCCACGATCCGCCAGTACATTCACCACGTGGTCACGGGGCTCGCCTACCTCCACGCGTCCGGCATCGCGCACCGCGACCTCAAGTGCGCCAACTTGCTGCTGGCGGACGACGGCATCGTCAAGATCGCCGACTTTGGCGCGGCCAAACGCGCGTCACCGGTGCAATGCTGTGCATCAAGGTCGCATGAAGAAACCGTCGCCGTCGCGAACGAGACAGATGTCAGAGATGATCCACAAATCGGTAGTCAGTCGATCAACAACGGTCGTCCAGACACCGCGAGGTGAGCTTGACGCATTCGCTGGCCGGCGGATGCATTCGTTGCTACTCCAGTATGGCGGTCAGATTCACGTCAATACTGTGTGCTGTGCCAGATCGGTGCGCGAGGGACTCGGGACTCCGTACTGGATGGCGCCCGAGCTTGTCCGTGCCAAAAAGGGGGAGGACGGGTGGCAGAAAGCAGACATATGGGGTGTTGGCTGCGTCACGATTGAGATGGCGACCGGGAACCCGCCGTGGGTGAGACTCCCCCCTTTCGCTCTAGCTTTGGCCCCCAACCTACCGATTTGACCATTACGGTGCGTCGCTGCGAACAGGACAATCTATCAAACCCGCTGACTGCCATGTTCCAGATCGCATCAGCAACGGGTGTACCGCTGATTCCTCCGCACTTGTCGCCAGTCGCGCACGCATTTCTGTCCCGATGCTTCGTCAAGGACCCAGCAATGAGGGCATCAGCTGCCGAGTTGCTTCAACACCCGTTCTTGACTGGGGATACAAAAGCTGGCGACGATTGTTTCGAAGCGAATGCGCCGGTAAAAGTGAGCGAACTGACAGCAACAGACTTGAACATCACGAGCACTGCATCCGGATCAGGCAACTCGCCTGCTATAATGAGTGATGCCGCTTCTCCCAGCACGGCAATTGAGGCAGTTGCGTTTGTCAGTGCGCTGCTGACGGACGATATGACCACCCATCGCTCCCCAGCGTCATCCAGCAGCGCCGCGTCGTTTTCAATACCGAGTCGTGCGGTCTTAGCAAGGACAGCGCGGTCAACGGGCAGCTGTCAATCCTGCGCGGACAGCCTAGGAACACCGTCTGGTCGAGGACCTATCGATCGCACCGACGGCGTTGAACGCTACGACGACACAGACAGCGACGAACTCGCCGTGTACTCGAGCGACGACGACCAAGAGGACGGAGGTCTGGTCTCCAATCCAATCGGTTCCTTGCCTCTGGACACGGTCAGTGGCGTCTCGTGCCTTGGACTGGTCCGTGCCATCGCGTCCTACGCCGCGGAAGATGACTCGGAGCTGATGATCCGTGAAGGAGACTTCGTCGAGGTGATGGACATGGCTCCAAGTGGGTGGTGGCGTGGCCGGATCAGTCACAGCTCCGATCAAAGTAGTCGCGCAGGATGGTTTCCATCCACCTACGTTGAGCAAGCGGACGGCAATGCGTCGGTCATCGCCGAGTAGTTCAGTCTGCCATGCTTAAACACGTTTGCTGTTGGCGTGACGCCCAGCTGCTGCTTCTTGGCGTTGGGCACACCAATCACTCGTTTTTTCTCCAGTGCGTTGGCGGGGATCGGCTCGCTCTTCTTTGGTGAGACGCGCGTGGTGGTGGCTCCCTTGGGAACGGCAGGCTCAGCACTCCTCGCAATTTTTGGCGTCGTCGGAATAGCCGTAGGCGCGGTTTTGATTGCGGCTGCGGCGCAATCCTTGTGCGGTTCCGGGGTACTGCTGGGTGTAGCCTGGGTACTGGCACTGGTCGACTGGGTCGCAGCCTCGAGCTCCTACTTATAAATCATCGCGGCAGTGCGCTCACGATCTGCGACCTGAACCTCGAGCTCACGGATACGGGTCTTATCGACGGCGCGCGTATTCTCTAACGTGTCGGAGAGCACACGGCTCTCGTCCAGTATCTCAACGATGTCGGTCACCGCGTCCGCGAACTCGCGCTCGTATTTGGCGACTTCACCTCGAGCTTGACCACGTACTCGAGGACCTTGTCTCCGTGATTGGCGAATGCGTCGGCCGAAGCTTCGAGATATGCAATGAAAGCCTCGACGTCGCGGTAGAAGATGTAATAGGTTCTGACGATGACTCTAAACAGCTTCAGACGTTTTCACCGACTTGGACGGCGACTCGGCTCGGTCAACGCTCGAGACGTTAAGTGAAGTGCGCACTTGAGAGCCGCTCGAGAGGTCCACATTGGCGCCACCACCGTCAATCTCGTCGCTCGAAGCGTCTATTCGCATACGTGGTCTTGTTGTCAGCTCTGCCACCAATATTGGCTGCTCTTTACCTGCCTCTGCTGCAGATTACATTAATATGTTAGTGGTCAATCGTGTATACCGCCATTCGCTGATACAGATAATAATCAAGCCTTCGCTCGGCTTGGACAACTCAGCATACGTTTGCAGCTGTCAAGGAGCTGCAACCCATAGCGTATTGCTTCCATCGTCTGTCCAGCGCACGTGGGTGTCCGCAGCCCTGAACATAAACTTTGGATTGCGGATACCGGGAGTCCGGTATCCGCATCTCACAAGTATCCAAGGAATTAGAACTAGCACCGGCACTAAGAGACAGAGAAGTCGCCTGCACAGTGCTGGCGGCTTTGCAAACAAAATCGTACCGTCGTGTAACGCCCTGCATCTGCACCCCAATGAGCCGCTTAGTCACGATCTCTGCTAGCTTGGCGGCGTACCGACGTCCTCGAGGCGCTCATTGACGTGCTCGCTCGCTTTAGCGAATCGCCTTGGCTGTCTGGAGGAACTCTGAAATTTCAGGATCCGATGGGTAATAGAAAAGTCATGAGTACAAGCTTTCATAATCTGCGTTGCAATATTCAACGTACCTCGGTAGCTATTCGACAGGCTCTATGGAGCTGCGCTGCTGTCCAGCACCTCGAGGCGTTTTCGGGACGCTCTACCTTCGGAGCAGTCATCCGACAGCGACTTCTCGAGGCACATGGACGCGCTGTCAACTCCCTCCCGCAGCCGCCGACGCCATCGAGCTGCTTCAAGGACGTCTGCACTCGTCCGAGTGAGCCGTCTAGCGATCTCGAGGCTTTCTGAAAATGCATCAACACACCATAAAGAAGTTAGTACAAGGGAATAGCCAGCGGTGAGGGATTTCGCTAAACTTACTGTCGGCTGGTCCGCAGCACGAGGGGCTGAGCGTGTGACCAGCATGCTCAAGCTACTCGGGTATGCGATCTCCCGTAGGAGTCGCTATCCACTGGCACGCTTGAGCTGCTAGGGCACACGCTCGCCCTCTTCTCGCCGCTACTGACACCACCGAGTCGGCCTAGGACCAGCTCGCTCACCCGAGCGGCTTGTCCGGCGTCCTCGAGATGGTCTGTGATGTCATCATATAGAAATAACACCACGAGGTCAGAAAGGAGCAACACTAAAATACAGAGCGATCGCAAAAGCGTACCATCGGTAGCCTGCGGAGGCGTCATTCATCCATCGCGGCATCTTGTTTGTCGCTTGTTTCCCGTTACAACTGCCGAAGCACTCGAGTCGATCGTCTTCCATACTGGAGACGACCTATTGGTCATGGACACAAACAGAATGGGTCAGCTTCAGCGTATGAAAACGTCACGTGCAAGCATAACTTACCGGCAGTCCATCGGGAGCTATCTACCTCCCGCGCTCGAGAGGGAGCTAAGCAATGTCCGGCGGGCTTGAAGCGCTCTCGGACCGCTCTACCATCGGAACATTCATCCGAAAGCGCTCGCAAGCGACCCAGACATGCTCGTGCCTCCGTCACGCGGTAGCAGATGATCTGGTCTTATCGAGGAAGTTGCCTCGCCACCTTCTTCGCCGCTGTCTCCTCCACTGTCTTCGACACCAGCTTCGCCAACACCGTCCTCACTTTCATTGTCACCACCTTCGCCACCTTCATCGCCGTCATTTGTGCCACCTTCGTCGCCATCCAGCTTCGTTGCCGTCTTCACCGCCGTCTTCCTCGCCATTATCGCCATCGCCTTCGCCATCATGTGTCCCACCGCCACCGACGTCATCACCATCTTCGCCATCGCCTTCGCCGCCACCTTGGTCACCATTTACGCCATCATCTTCGCCATCAGCTTTGCCGCCACCTTGTCCACTATCTTCGCCATCATCTCGGCACCTTCGTCGATACTATACATGCACAGTTTTTCCTAATTGATTTCTTGACCGTCTGCAATCACGAGTGGCAGAGTGCTGCTCTTTTGAATGCTCGTGTGGCACTACCGGGTGCTCTTTTCGGTCAGCAAAAATATGCAACACTCACATACCATAGCTTGAACTTCACGAGATGTGGTTGACCGCCTTGACGCCGCCTCAGTTGACTTGAGGCGCGGCACTGCCGTACGATGCCGCTGCCGATGCAGGCGCGGCGGACAAACACGCTCGTGTGGCGCTCCGAGGCGCTCTTCTCGCTCATTTATCGTCCATGCTCGACGCACTCTGCGAATGTCACAATAGAAACAGCCGCAATACGTAATGTTGGTGAACACAAAGGTGCTCGCACGTGCAGATTTACAAGAAGGCGCCAAACCAACTCTTGTCCGTCCGACCCGGCCGCCGACGAGCCACCGAGGATCCGGTAGTGGGCTTGCCGGCGGCAGGTTGCACTGGTCACGCTTCCTGTCGTCGCTGCCACCGATCTGCCACCGATCTTGTCGTTGCCGTCGACCTGGTTACTCTTCCAATCGAGGTCGAGATCGAGATCAGGGTTGAGATCGGGGTCGAGATCAGGGTCGATGTCGACATCGAGGTCGATATCGTAGTCGGTGCCGCAGACGGTGTAGTTGTAGCCACTCATGCCGCCGCTTGAACGTCAGGAGGCGTGGTTGGCCACCTTGACGCTGCTTCAGTTGACCCGAGGCACGGCACTGCCGCGCGATGTCTCTCACCACATTCAGACGCCTGACTGCCGTCTCCTATACATTCTAGACTCTCTAGTCTTGTTCTCGAGTGGCGCGGAGCGCTCATTTCTTTTTTTCTGAGCCGTTTGGCTGGGATTTGCTCGAGTGGCGCTTGACTGCACTCTTCTTCTGCCTTCGTATCTCTAACTTGGACGTGGCCCCGGTGCCTGATGCGTGTGCCCTGGTAGTATGACGCTCGGGAGGGAAGGTGTCTGGGCCTTCAGGTCTCGAAGCGCCAGAGTCCATCTACTTCGTGTAAGCGAGCGACACGTCTCTAGCGATTGCCCAGCACCAGCGTGCCTCGTCTCTTGATCGTCGCTCGGGATCGGCAACTTCGACACCCGAGAGGGTTCGCTCGGGGTGTTCTAGAACGCTTGGCATCGATAGTTCTAGAATCTTCTAGCTAGCTATGCATGTCCGCCATTGATGGCCTCCATCA
>JAADXX010000012.1:0-103932 GCA_023338025.1 Phytopythium oedochilum | reverse complement strand
GTGCCGACTGGTTCGTTTCAGCGTTGAGCAGAGTGGGGAGAACTGAAACCCTTCGAGGTCACCTCAATTCTTGCTCGTACTTTAGCGGAGTATGGCAGTACGCCGCCCTCGCCTCTCATTAGAGCGTGTGTCAATCTCTGGTTGGCCAAAAATATGCGATCACCCCTGCGATTGGTCAGAAAGTGCGAAAAGCAGCCCCTGGATTGGTTGAAAAGGATCGCCTCACGCCCCCGCCCCCCCCCTCTGCCCGGAAATCCTCCACGTCGGCAAAAGACAGTGCCCGCGCGCGATCTCACCTCGATCCCCCCGGAGAGCTGAAAGCGACCGCGCTTGACGGACGACGACGCGCTCGGCGACGGCGCCAATCACATAGACGAGAGAAGCGAGGGCCCGGTGATCTCACCCCCTTCCCCGGCTTTGAATAGAGCGACCTCAAGGGCCGTGCGCGCGCGCCGAACCTAGACTCGACGGCAAGAGCAGACCGGACGCCATGTCGCTGCTCAAGGAGATCCAGGCGAACGCGGCGGTGGCGTGGAGCCCCGTAAAGCGGCGCGCCGAGCTGCTGGCGCTCGGGTCCAAGGGCGGCGGCGGCGTGGGCTTCGAGCACAGCGGCGGCGAGTTCAAGCTCGTGTCGATGGACCTGAGCGACCCGTCGCCCGCCATGGTGCCGCTCGGCTCGGTCAAGACGCCCTCGCTGTTCTCGTCGCTCGCCTGGCGCGACATCGCGCGCCACCACGACACGTGCCCGTACGGCGTGATAGCCGGCGGCATGGCGGACGGCGGCGTGACGCTGTGGAACCCCAAGCCCATGCTGGACCGGGGCGGGGACGACGACTCCTCGTGCGAGATTGGCCGCGTGGCGCGGCACAAGGGCGCCGTCAACGCACTGCAGTTCAACCCGCACGAGGACAGCGCGCACCTGCTGGCGTCGGGCGGCAGCGACGGCGAGGTGTACATCATGTCGCTCGAGAAGCTCGCGAGCCCCGCCGTGTTCACCCCGGGCGGCCCCGCCGCTCCGCAGCAGCAGATCAACGAGATCACCAGGTATGTACCGGTGCGGCTCATCCGGACTGCTGTGTTGTGTGCTAACTGCTTGTCTGCGCTCCGACAGCGTCGCATGGAACACGCAGGTAAACTACATCCTCGCGACGGGATCCCAGAACGGCACGGTCGTGATCTGGGACCTGAAGCAGAAGAAGCCCTGGTGCGAGCTGCGCGACCCGCAGCGCGGCGCCGTGTCGGCCATTGCGTGGAACCCGAATGAAGGGCTCCAGATCGCGACGGCCTCGGGCGATGACCAGCGCCCCGTCGTCAAGCTCTGGGACCTGCGCAACTCGACCTCGACGCCGCTGGCCGAGTTCCACGACCACACGGCGGGCGTACTCTCGCTCTCATGGTGCCCGAGCGACCCTGGCCTCCTCTTGTCGTGCGCCAAGGACAACAAGACGCTGATGTGGGACCTCTTCTCACGCAAGACGGTCTACGAGTTCCCGTCGGATGCTGGCGGAATCGGGGCGGGTGGAGCTCCCGCGATGGGCTCGGACCAGTTCTTCGGCGGTGGCGCTGCCCAGCGCCGCTGGAACGTGCAGTGGTCGCCCAAGGTGCCTGCTGTCGCGTCCACGTGCACGCTTGACGGCAAGGTGCAGGTGTGGGGTCTTTCGGGCGGCGGAAACCCGGCGTTGCGCGCTCCGAAGTGGACGCGCCGCCCCGCTGGTGCTTCGTTTGGCTTTGGTGGCAAGCTCGTGACGATTGGGAACCCGGTGAACCCGAATGTGGATCGCCGCCGACTTGTGCACATCCACCGCGTCGTTAGCGAGACGGCACTCGTTGCGCAGGCCGAGGCGCTGGACCAGTCTCTCGAATCGAAGGATTTCAAGGGACACTGCGAGCACAAGGTGGCGGCCGCGACGTCGGAGAAGGAGCAGAGCGTTTGGAGCTTTATGAAGATCCTGTTCGAGAAGGATGCGCGCCAGCACTTGCTGCTGCATCTTGGTCTGGATGCTGAGAAGATCAACGAGCTCAATGCCAAGTACAACCCTGCTGCGGTGCAGGAGCAAGCCCAGCAGCAACAGCAGGAGTACGCCCAGCAGTCGCAGATTGACCCCGTTACCGGCGCGCTACTGAGCGACCGCATCGACGTACGTGGTGCTTCCGTTGTCATCACTCATGATTGCTGAGCGCGATCTAACTGATTTGGGTGTTTTCCTTTGACAACAGAGTGGGCTTGGAGCAGAGGATGTGTTCGCATCTGGTTTCCAGGCCAACGGCGCTTCCACCGACCTCAGCGCGTCCACCATCAGCGAGCCGGCACCTGCGACCCCGCTGTCGGATATGTCTGCGATCGGTGCGGCGCTCGACGACGACGCCAGCCCGCGCCTCGACGTCGTCCCAGGTCCCGTGTACACTGAACAGTCGGAGGCGACGCTCATGCAGGCTCTGCTCGTCGGCAACTTCGAGGTGGCGGTCAACTGCTGCCTGCACTACAACCAGCTTGCCGACGCGTTGCTGCTGGCCTCGTGCGGCGGACCTGAGCTGTGGGAAAAGACGCAGCGCGCATTCTTTGCTCATCAGAAGCGTCCAGTCATGCGTGTGGTGGCTGCGATTATCAAGAACGAGCTCTCGAGTCTTGTGGAGCAGGCGGAGCTGAGTGACTGGCGCGAGACGCTCGCTATCCTGAGCACGTACGCCAAGAGCGAAGAGTTTCCGTCCCTGTGTGACCAGCTTGCCGGGCGTCTGGAGGCTGCGGGTGACCGTCATTCGGCCACGCTGTGCTACATGTGCGCTGTTAATGTGGACAAGACTGTTGCTGCGTGGGTCGCGGAGAGCCTGGCGGAGACACCAGTGTTTGGTCGCTCGACTGCGCTCCACCGCCTTGTTGAGAAGGTGTCAGTCTTCTCGATGGCCGTCGAGCAGCCGGACCAGTCGATGGGTCCGGATGTTGCCGCCTGCTTCGCCGAGTACTCGTCACTGGTACGCCATGGAGTCATGTTCACCTACTCGCTGGCATTTGAGCTCACTGTTTTACGTTGTGTTTGTGTCCATAGATGGCGGCGGAAGGTCGCCTTGACATTGCCGCCAAGTACGCGCGCTTCTCGGATGTGAGCTGCGCGATTCTGCGCGACCGCATCTTCAATGCCGCTCCGATCCCTGGCTATCAGCCGCCGCCGTTCCCGTTCGACGTTGTGCAGGTGCAAACGCAGCAGCAGCAGATGCAGCAGCAACAGCAGCAGCAGCAGCAGCAACAGCAACAACAACAGCAGCAGCGGCAACAAGGGTACGGATCGAAGCCTGGGTATGGAAACCGCAACCAGTATGGCATCCAGACCCCTGCGCCGGCGCCAACCCCAGCAGCACCTGCTGCTGGCAGCTATGGTCAGCGTGCGCCGTCGCCTGGATATCCTGGCGTTCACCAGCCTGTCCAGCAGCAACAGCCGGCGTATCCGGGGGCGAGTCCAACTCCTGGTGCTTACTCGCCTCAGCCATCGTATCCCAGCCAGCCTCTGCCCACGCCGGCAGGTGTCGCCCACCCACCGACGCCGGCCTATCCGACTCCGACGTACCCGGGACAAGCACCTCAGCAGCCGCCTGCGGGGTACGGAAACGCTCAACCGGCATACCCTGGCGCTCCATCCCAGCCGACGTACCCGGGTGCTCCATCGCAGCCGGCGTATCCTGGCGCTCCGTCGCAGCCGGCGTATCCTGGCGCTCCGTCGCAGCCGGCGTATCCTGGCGCTCCGTCGCAGCCAGCGTACCCTGGACAGCCGCCGCAGCAGCCTGGATACGGCCGTCCCCAGCCGCCTCCGGCTGCCTACCCTGGGCAGCCTGGACCGGGTTTCTCGGGCCCGCCATCCACTAGTGGTCGTCCCGGCGGTTTCTCTGGCCCGCCGTCGACGGGTGGCGGCATGCCGTCGCCTGCGTTCGGAGGCGGCGCCCCAGGCTTCGGTGCTCCATCGCCAGCGATCCCGCAGGGCACGGGCGTGAACCCGTTGGCGGCAGCGACGTCGCTCAACTCGTCACGCATCTCGAAGCCGTCGGTGGACATTGCGTCGCAGAAGAAGGACGGGTTCGTCAGCAGCGTTGGCAACAAGGAGCTGACGCTCAAGTACGGCAATGCGACGACCGCTGTTCTGTCGCCAATGGGTGCATCAGCCGCCGGGAAGCAGTCGTTCAACCCCGAGGCCGCAACGGGAAGCACGGAGAGCGTTGGCCCGCAGGATCTTCCGATCGTGAACGCGTTCAACGACCTCATTGCGCAACTCCAGGCGCTGCCGCTTACGATGGTACGTCTCAAAGTTGGGAATTGCGAAGCGTCAAGTATGTGCCTAACAGTTTTCTGGTGGATTGCGATGCAGATGGAGCAGAAGCAGCTCGTCGAGATCCAGCGCGGCCGCGACGTCATGTTCTCCAAGCTGAATGTGGGCGATCTGTCGCCGGCGGTGGTCGCGCGGCTGCACGAGATGGTCGGGTTCTTCGCGCAGCGCGACTTTGCGTCCGCTCAGGGCATCTACGTGGCGCTCACGGCCTCGGACTGGGCCCAGCACAAGGACTGGCTGCGCGGCCTCAAGTCGCTCATCCACATCTCCATGAAGCGGTTTAGATAAAGCAAGCGGGAGTTAGAGCGCGAGTCGCGAGGAAGGGGCGAGGACCAGCCAGTCTCCGAAGTGCGAAGGGGGCAGCCAGCCAGCCAGCAGGTTCAGGCAGAGACAAGAGGGGCGGCGAGAGTGTTGACTAAGTTTCTGCAACAGTGTGCAGTCGGCCGACTCGCCCGGGTTTGTTGACCGCTGATAGCAATCTAGCGCAAGCTTGCGTGCTCATGCGGTAGCTTTGGCGGTGGCTGCAGCGTCACCCAACTGCAAGCGATCATCCTTCAAAGCGGTGAGTCTTGGTGGTCATTTCGGAGCAGCTCGACGACCAGCGCACGTGTGTGCCATCTCTATGATGCACCGAGCGCACTGCTAGCCATTACGTAGACGCTCCAGCTGTGTTGGTGCACTCTGAACTGTGGGCGTTCTAGCGGGCCGACATGATCCCACACGAGACGCATTTGGTTTGCCACCGACGGACACTGGTTGCGTCCGCCGTCCCCTCATTGTGGTGGCGGAGACGCTGGTCGAGATCGACTGCAGCAGGAGGAACATGTCTGTTTGGACGGTGCCAACATACTTTCCACTTGGTAGGTCGGGTCGGGTCATCCCTTGTCAAACAACACATTTACTATGAGAGTAACCCTGTCAAGTAGGAGGGGCGACATCGAGACACGAGCCCGTCCACGCGGCTCTATACCTATTTCACCCACGGTACTCCCTCTGTCTTGCATCCGAAAGGTGTCGGAATCGAATCCGACCCAAAGCCTGAAGCCTTCGTTGCTCCGACCGCCGCTCTCGCCGAAATGTCTGCCGCGATGGAGGAGGACGTCGCGTCTGCAGCGAACGCGCTCAATGTGCGTTGTCCGGTCCGCCCTCTGCGGTCTCTGGCGGCCTCCCGGTGGCTGCAGCGGCCTCGAGACGGCGAGAGAAAGAGAGGTCGCCGGTGCTAACTGCATGTACTACCCCGCTCTTCTCGTGTCTCTTTGCTGCTACTGCTCCTCGCTCAGGACCGCGGCGCGGGACTCGACTTTGGTGCGTCGCTCTACCGTCTGCTCAGCACTGTCCGCGTCGCGTAGCTCACCTCTCGGTTGTCTGGCGCTCCATCCCAGAGGTGTCGGTGGTGGAAGGCGACGAGCTCGAGAACGGGTTCCTCTCGCCCAAAGGCGCGTCTCGCTGTCCGCCAGCGCAGCTTTCACCCATGCGCGTCTAACACGCTCGCTGTGGACGCGCAGCTCGCGACGCGCTGATGGGCAAGAGCGCGGACTTCGGAGACAAGCCGGACGGGCCGCGCCTCGGCATGTGCGGCTGCCTCTCGCTCGCGTTCTACCAGCCAGTACGTCGCTCCCGTCGCGGCGCGCTGCAGTGGGCTCGGAGAACTCACTCGCCGCCGCCAGTACTTTGACGTGGACACGACAGACATCCAGGTCCGGCTGTCGCGCGCGCTGCTGCCGTTCAAGAAGGAGCCGCGGTTCGCGGAGCTCGCGCTCGCGGCCCCGGACGCCTACGGGCCCTTCTGGCTCTCGACCACGCTCGTGTTCTGCCTGGCGTCGTGCAGCAACGTGGCGTCCTTCATGGACTTCACGGGCGACGTGAGCGACTGGTCGTACGACTTCAGCCGCCTCGCGTCGGCGCTCACGCTCGTGGAGGCGTTCCTCATCGGCTTGCCGCTCATCGTGTGGTTCACGGGCAAGTATTTCAACATTCCCGTGTCGCTGCTCTTCCTCGTCTGTCTCTACGGCTACTCGATGCTCATGTTCATCCCCGCCGCGGTGCGTAGCTGCGAGACTAGTGCTCCTTTCTTTGATCTCGGGCTGACGCGTTTACTCGGCTCGCCATGCCACTAGATTGCGTGCATGGTACCCATGGACGCCGTCGACTGGGTCGCCCTGCTGTTCGCCATGTCGTGGTCGCTGTACTTCGTCTTGAGCAATCTGTGGTCCGTCATCGCCGAGCACCTGTCCAAGGAGAAGATGCTGCCAGTGCTGGCGCTTGTCAGGTGCGTCACCGAGCTGCTCTCTTCTCTTTGCTCCAGTGCTGACGCGCGCCTGCTCTTGGTGCTTTTCGCTGCAGCGCGACGCACTTGATCTGGGCCGCGTTGATGAAGCTGCTCTTCTTCTGAGAGAGCACCAGCGCGCGCGTTTGTTCTTGCATGTCCGTGGACAATCCAGGTTCACGCCGAGTGATTTCCTCCCCCCTCTCGTCTCGTTGCCTCCCGCCCAGCATTGCTGAGGCGCAGATTGCTCGCATTACAATAGATAAAATCTACTCACAGACTGCCGACAGCCACGCACACGATTCCCCTCATGACAGGAGACACAGAAGCGGCACGGACGCCACACGCGGAGCGCGGACCCAGGGCCGACTTCTAGTCTACACGATCGCAATGCGCTCACTGTTGTCCGCGGTCAAGCCACTCTCGGCATCCAGCATCGCTTCCCGCTCGTCGTCCGGGTGCATCGGCAGCGGCTCGAACTCAATGTCCTTGCCGCCCTGCGCCGACAACCGCTCCGACCGATTCCTGCACGGCACAGACAAGTCGGCAAGAGTTGGTGAGCTCGCCGGCCGGCTTGTGGGTGAGACAACCCAGGCGGCACACGCAGACGCACTTGAGGAAGATGGCGAGGCGGATGTACTGCACGGCGTTGCGCAGAGTGAGCACGGCGTCCGTCGCGACCTCTTCGAGCTCGCCGATGACACCTTCCTCGTTGAAGTACATGGCCACTGACACGAGGCTGAGCACTATCGACGCAGTGGCGAACGCGGAAAGCGCGCGGCATCGTCAGACCCGCTGCGACGGTGCCAAGCTCAGCAGTACGTGGGCGCACCTAATGCGATGACGTCGAAGATGTTGCTCCACTTGGACCAGAAGCGCTGCGTCCGTCGACGGAGATGCCAGGCAGCTCGACGAGTTAGCCCCTGCCGGTACCAAGGGCGACTCCACGGACGGAATCGAAACGCCACGCACCCGCTTGTACGCCATCATGCGCAGCAGCACCTCGAACACCATGAGCGCGCTCACGGTGATCTCGAGCGAGATAAAGAGCACGGACGTGGGGCTGGATCAAACGCGACAGGGTGAGAACACGGCTGGTCAACGGGAGCGGGAGGCAACGCACATGCGCCAGTGGTTTATCCCCGTCTGGAATCATGATGGAGTTAGTCCGACCGCTCACCACGGACAGAGCCCGGCCGAGACAAGGCTGAGCACGCACCCAGACGACGCAGAGGAGGCTGGAGGCGATCATGAAGAAGTAGACGAGTCGGTAGACGCTGGAGAAGTAGAGGCGGCTCGCGACCGTCAGCGCGTGCTCGAGGCAGCCGATCTTGGTCCGCCGCACGGGCGTGGCCGTCGCCACGGGCGCGCGCGCAAAGGGCGCCATCTGCGGCTGCGCGGGGCTGGCGGAGCTCCGCAGGAGCGGCGAGCGGAGCGGGGCGAGGAGGACGCGGATCAGCGGCCGACACCGTCAATTGGGGAGCTGCTGGCTGTCAACCGGTTCCGAGACATCGGTGGTGATTTCAACCAATCAATCGACAGGAAGATAATTTCATTGACCAATGATAGGTCTCCGAGTGAAAGGAATGGCCAATCCGACGATACAGAGAAATAGCGTCATCGCTCGACGTAACCGGGGTACGCGGACTGAACTCCACCGAACGTAACTTGAATGAAATGAGCGAGCGACAGCGTGAAGTCCGCACCGAGCGGTGGGCTCGCCACCATACATTCACGCAGTGCGAGAGCCGTCATTACAGCGCCGGGAAGGTGAGCGCTTGAAGACCGGAAGAGAGTGGTGCCAAGAGCCGCACTCGACGGGTGCGAGTCTGACACGCATCGGCTAATCATTTTATGCCCAATATCTGCTATAATAGGTATTATTATATGATAACTACCCACTTCCGCATCTATTAGACCGGCTTACATTTATTCATAGAGGTCAATTGTCCCACATTGCGGCAGCTTCAACTTGGGTCAAACGTCAAGTCCGCAACGAACACCGCAAACGGACGTGCCGCTCGCACAAAGCCAATGTGCAATGCATCACGCATTGCGTGGTCTCCTTCGACGCATCACCTCTCGAGCTCTATACGTTGGCGCCGACCGCCGGCGCGTCGGTGTCATTCCTGGATTCCCTCCGCTACGACCTGGCCCCTCCGTCAGGTACTGCCCTCCCTGCTCGACACCAAAAGCGCATCTGCGATGCTCGCTGGAGGCCGTTGGAGCTTGGCACTGCTGGCGCTTGCGGCCCCCGTGATGCTTGTGCGCGCCGGAGACGTCTCGTGCAAGTACAGCGACTCGGAGACGTGCCCGGTCGAGAACTTCTCGCCGTCGACCGAAGACGGCAGCGTGCTCGTGTACCCCGGCGGCGACACGCGCTGTGCGTTCGACGCCTACACGGACTCCAAGACGAGCTTCTCGACGAACGCGACGTACTTCTTCCAGGTGTTCCCGAACGAGGCGCTGGACAAGTCCAAGCTCATGATCTTTTTCCAGGGCGGCGGCGCGTGCACGGACAAGTACACGTGCAACTTCGCGCTGCAGTGCTCGCTGGCCGGCAGCGCCACGTTCACCACGTCGGCGACGGCGTCGAGCGCCGGTGTGCTCGACCGGTCGCTCGAGAACAACATGTTCAACGACTGGAACATCGTGCACATCCCGTACTGCACCGGCGACCTGCACGCCGGCAGCAAGACCACCGTGGGCTTCCAGAGCGGCATTGAGGTGCTGCTGGGCAACACGCAGTGCCTCGGCCTGAACAAGTCGATGCACATGAACGGGTACGCCAACACCCAGTCGGCGCTCAAGTGGGCTCTCGCCAACTACCCGGACCCGGAACACATCGTCATCGGAGGCGAGAGCGCCGGCTCGCTGTCGGCGCAGGCTTACAGCGCGTACGTGGCCGACCTGTGGGACGTGGAGACCAAGGACATCAAGTACCAGGTGCTCGCGGACAGCTACGTGGGCGTGTTCCCGGAAGAAGAGTCGCCCTCCGGCATCATCCTTGACTACTTCGGCGTGTGCGACGTGGACTTCGGCGCGCCTGCCGACATCGTGGCTGCCTGTAAAGCGCACACGCTGACAGTGACGCAACTCATGTCGAGCCTACTGAAGCTCGCCCCGACGAGCGAGTGGCTCTTCATCGACAGCAAGGCCGACACGACGCAGCGTACGTTCTACGAGCTGGTGAAAGAGGGCATCTTCGGCTACCCTTTCACTAACATCATCTCGGCCACGGACTTCTACAACGTACGTAGGCGCGGCTGCATTGGGCCAGTGCGTCCATAGCCTTCCAATGTGGTGCTGACTCGACTCACTTTGTGGGAAAACAGAACATGACCGCCATCATCGGCGCGTACGAGAGCGTCAGCAGCGGTATATCGACGTTCTTTGTCGAGGGCACCAAGCACGTGCTGTTGGGAGACTCGAACTTCACCGGCGTCGTCAGCGACTCGGGCGCCGTGCTTGGTGCCACTATCTCGGCTTGGCTCGACGCCAACACGACGACGACCCCTACGCCGACCACAACGAGTACAGCGGCTCCCACCGCCTCACCGACGCCGGGCACGACGAGCACCACAGCTCCGACGCCGACGCCGACCTCCACGCCCCCGGCAACGACGCCACCGTCGTCAACCACGCCGTCCAGCACTCCTTCCGCGGGAGGAACACCCGCCACAACCGCACCGACGCCTGCGACGACTGCTCCGCTGGCCTGCTAGTTCGTGCGACCTGACCCGCAAGACCAGTCTGTGGTGTCTGGACGACGCGTTCCTTGTCAGTGATCCCAGAGCACATCGAGTGGTCTCAACAGGGAAGTGAAAGCGCTCTGAATCACAACACCAAGGTCCGAATTGACGAGAGAGAGAGAGAGAGACCGTCCCGAAAGTGTTCGGCCAGCACATATGCTTGGTGAGTTACAGCCGCCGAGAGGGACTTGGCCGATCGTCGTGTCGCTCGCGATTGGAGACTCCCAATCAGAGCGTGCGAATGGCCCCGACCGCCCCACTCTAGTAATGCAGGTTCAAAAGAACGCGCTCGACCATCGTGTACACGCGATGGGCAGGAGGGAAGGCAGCGTTGGCGCGTCGCGATCGATCTTCGTTCGCATATCCTCCGCGGTCTCGTTTCTCATCAGGATGAGGAGCCTCTCTATCTCGATTCCCATCTGAAGATGTTCATGGGTGTCTACGATGTAGCCATACTCAGAGCCTGTAACAACTAATACAACGTCGCCAATCGTGGCAGGACATGCGTGTCAATTTCACGTCGTCGACCGGAATCACGACCATCAAGTGTCCTGCAGTACGTATTGCACATACAGAGTGCCAGAGCCTTGCCCCGCCCCAGTCGAGCGCCCCAGGACACTGCTCAGGCCAGTCCGAACAGCACAAACGGAGCGAACACGCTGCTCACTTCCCAATCGTCCGTGTCGAGCTCAACGCCGACGATTACCTCCAAGAACGAGCCAAGGCCGCACTAGCGACTCGGTACTCCTCCTCACACTCTCCAAAGTCTACTGGCCACAATGGTCCTCCGCATCGCCAGCCTCCTACTCGCCATCGTCGCCGCACCCACGCTGCTCGCCAGCGCCGGCGACGTCACGTGCAAGTACAGCGACTCGGAGACGTGTCCCGTCGAGAACTTCTCGCCGTCGACCGAAGACGGCAGCGTGCTCGTGTACCCCGGCGGCAACACGCGCTGCGCGTTCGACGACTACAGGGACTCCAAGACGAGCTTCTCGACGAACGCGACGTACTTCTTCCAGGTGTTCCCGAACGAGGCGCTGGACAAGTCCAAGGTGATGCTGTACTTCCAGGGTGGCGGCGCGTGCACCGACAAGTCGACGTGCAACTTCGGTGTCCAGTGCGCGCTCGGCAGCAGCCCGCTGTTCGCGAGTGTGGCCACCGCTTCGAGCGCCGGAGTGCTGAACCGTGCGATGGAGGAGAACATGTTCAAGGACTGGAATGTCATCCACATCCCGTACTGCACCGGCGACCTCCACGTCGGCGACAGGACCACCGAGTCGTACACGACGGGGTACGAGGTGGCACTCGGCAACTCGCAGTGTCTCGGCCAGAACAAGGCGATGCACATGAACGGGTACAACAACGCGCAGTCGGCGCTCAAGTGGGCTCTCGCCAACTACCCGGACCCGGTGCACCTTGTTATCGGCGGATACAGCGCCGGCTCGCTGTCGGCGCAGATCTACAGCGCGTACGTGGCCAACATGTGGGACGTGGAGGCCAAGGACATCAAGTACCAGGTGCTCGCGGACAGCTATGTGGGTGTCTTCCCGGAGAAGACGACGCCTTCGTCGGTGCTGCTCGACTACTTTGGCGCGTGCGACGTGGACTTGGATCTCGAGGAGGACGTGACGGCGGCGTGCAAGGCGAAGACGCTCAAGACGGTGGAGCTGGTGTCGAGTCTGATGGAGCAGCTGCCGTCGAGCGACTGGCTGTTCATTGACAGCAAGGGCGACAAGACGCAGCGCAAGTTCTACGAGCTCGCGAACCTCGGTATCAAGGGCTACCCGTTCACGAACCTGATTTCGGAGGCGGACTTCTACTCGGTGCGTGGTTGTGCTTGTGTTGATGTGCAAGGTGTGCCAGATTTGCTGACTGGAGTGGGTTGCTTTGCGCTTGCACAACAGAACATGTCTGCTATCCTGGAGACGTACGAGACGATCAGCAAAATCACGATGTTCAACGTGGACAGCACGATGCACGTGTACCTGCGCGAGAGCAACTTCGTGGACTACGTGAGCGACACTGGCGCGGTGCTTGGCGACGTGCTGAACGAGTGGCTCGAGTAAGCGCCTTGAACAATATTGGATGGAAATACGTCTGGTGTTGTGATGCTCGATGCTAGAGTATGAAGCAGGGTCTCCATTGAATCGAAGAGAGCTTGCATGCAGCGCGATGGAGTGCTGCTGCTATCAATGTGTTTGGATTATTCTGGTTCATTCCTCACGTCGCTTTGTAGTTGTAGGATGTCGTTCGACTGTCGCCGGGTCAATCGCGCTCTACTGCTTTGGGAAGAAGGCAAGCAGGGTGTCTGCCACCTCCGCTGCGGTCGGTCGCAGCGAAGGCTTCTCTTCCCAACAGCGTCGAATCAAGTGCTGCAGTGGCTGTTCGAATTGTTACAATAGCACGCATCAGGAGGTTCGAGTGAGCCAAGGCTTGGAGTCCCCTGATCGATCAGACGCAACCGTACCGGTGGAGTTCGTTGAGATAATGGCGGTCGCTTCTTCTCGGACACCACGGCGATTGGGATCGATCCGGGTGGCAGATCAACAAAGGGAGCGGAGGCTTCGCAGATCTCCCACATGACGATCCCAAAGCTGTAGATGTCTGCTGGTAGCGAGTACTGCTGGCTGGTGATGACCTCACTAGGACACGGCAACGGACACGTACAGGAAGGGGTTCGTCAAGATAGCGAAGCGACATTCCAAGTCGCGCGAAGGCTACTCACGGTGCCATCCACTGGAAGGTCCCGCAGCAACCGGTCATATTTTCGGATTGTGTGGCGAGCCGAGAAATCCCAAAGTCTACGATGCAACGGAGGTCAGTGGGCCTAGTTCTCTGTCGATTGGCATGCGTATGTTCGACGTACCTGCCAGCTTCACTCGGCCCTCAGCGGTCACCATCAGATTCCTAAGCGCGACGATATTGGCATTGGTGAGCCTTGGTAAGTTGGTATGGGGTCGAGCCAGGTGTAGAGCATAAAGACGCACAGCGACTTCAAATCCCTGTGCAAGTCCACAACACACAAGTGTAGCGTGAGTTTCTCGCCGCGAGCACCTTGGGAAATGGATTGACGGCTGCCGATGATTTACCGGTGGATGATGTTGAACGAGTGCAGGAACTGCAGTCCTCGGGCGATATCGAGCTGCGGGTACAGATACTCGCATTAGTTCCCTCTTGTGCTACCCGTCCACCGATCGTGGTTGGTGTAAGCTCGACCATCATGGTGACCCGCTTTGTCCACGACGTTGGGAATGGAGGAACTCTGCGACTCCGATCAGGGACTCCGTTGATAAGCTCACTGTTAATGTGCGTGGGCAAGACGTCAACCGCTGGCGACGATAGCTTCGGATTAAGAGTATGGAGCGTACAATAGCGAGAACGGAAGATACTCAAACACGATCGACAGCGGATGATCGCAAACGCCGACCAGCAGAACGAGAGACGGGTGGGCTCCCAGATGCTCCATCATCTCAACCTCGTTGGCAAACTCGCGCTCTACTGCGACTGGATCTGTGCCAGTAAAGCTGGGATTGTTCATTCCAGTACGCACATGAGTTGGTGAGATCCTCGACACAGAGAGGGAACGATAAGCAACCCGGCTTTACTCTTTCACGGCGATCTCGGTCCCGCGCCAGGTCCCTTTGAAAACGCGGCAGCTATAGAAACAGAACGGTCAGATACTAGCCTGGAGAAATGCGGCAAATCAAAGCGGCAAAAACCTGGATCCAACACCAACGCACTTGTTGATCGCTAGCTCCTGCACATGACGCGATCAATCGATCCGAAAGACGCTTCACCCAGACGATGCCCGCAACGATGATGAAGTAACTAACCGATCGCAGCAGGACTCGGGGATGGCAACTTGGGTCGAGAATCCTTTCGATGACCGTTGACAGGGAATGCGGCGAGCTGGCCGAACTTGAGCTCGCGCTGACTCGAGCTGGGGTCGGTAGAGCTGGAGAAAGCGGGCGAGGGTGTGGAAACGCCGCATCTACGCTTGGGAACAAGCGACGGTCAGCATGTTCACGAGCTCCACAGAGCCATCACTCCCGCTCCCGAACCTTCAAGCAGTATGTAGACCGTGCCGTTGTCACTCGAGCACACAAAGTGCCAGTCCTGTCCATTTGCGTTGTCAGCGCGCCACATGTGTACTACCAAGTGGGCATGAAGCAAACAAGCAAGTAACCTTGTCGCTCGTGACGATCATGGACTCGGTGGAACTGCGCAGAGGAAAAGAGCGTCAGGGACATGATCACACCTACCGGGCATTTTTTTACGATGCCAAACACCGCACCTGCGAAACGCTCTCAGACGAATGAGAGGCGAGTTGGGTAGTCCCGGGAACTGCGTTCTGACGAGTGCCAGAAACTCCGCGATGGTGTCAGGAGCGGGGGCGTGGAATTGACCCACTGTATTCTGCCATTTCCACTTGAACTCTATGCATCTCTTCGACAGAGATGAGGCCATCAACGGCTCTGTTGTACAAGCAAGCAAGACCATTAGAATCGGGAAGTGATCGTCGCACACACGGTGATGTCTACCCGGTTCAGACAACGTATGCGCAGGTGCCGATGGTTGCAGTTTGACGTAGCTCTGCGCGGATTCTTGGCGCAATGGACGGACGGAAGAGCTTACTACGACCGGTGGAGGCTTGAGGGCTTCGCACAAGTCTACAGCGAATGCACCGAGGGAGTATTCGCTCGGCCACCCATCGCGAAGCCACGGAACGCTGAGTTGTTCGTCTTGCAACAATGTTTGGGGCAGTTTCTTTGCAAGATCAAAGCAGAACATGATGAGCAAATTTCTTAGGAAAGATGCAATGTGCCAGTGCTACGCACTTCGGCGCCGGCGGTGCACACGATCATGGGCGGCTGGCGTGGGAAGTCATATGGAACCCGAATCGTGATTTCGACTTGCTCCTCGGCACCTGAATAGCTTTGCGGCTGGCGCAGACTCAAGCTGAGTGAGCGCAAAGCCGACTCGGTGTACACGAGCCTACTTACATTCGCCTTGGATACGCCGAGCTGCAGTGCAATACCGAACCGCCCACCGCCAGACGAAGTCTTGGACCCGCGAACGCTATTTCTCGTATGGTGTCAATGCATCTTGCTGGTGTCCGCCATCACGGCAAGGTTCTACCTCCTGCTTCGTTACCTATCGATTCGCGGGAGTGCATTCCGTTGCTTTTGCTCGTCGACAGCGCGGAGTAAGGCGTGCACTTGCTGCTGCGCGAGCTAGACACCCGCAGCACATTTATCCGGCATGTGGGCGACGTGCACGAGACTCTTGCCGCCAACGAACCATCGAGTCGGCACTTACCACGCCAAGGTAGGAGCAGTCGCGCACGGTGTCGTGGCGCCGGAACATCGCTGCTGGCTGTCGTGACCCCTTGCAATGGCCGCAACCGCCAACGTCGAGGAGCGCGGCTGCTTATTTTTATATTTTTATTTTAGGCTCGGAGCTCTTGATCAAGTTGAAGTGCGATCGGAATGATTGTAACCAGTGAAAAATGATTGTCATGAGGGTACCATATTAAAAAAGTTAAGCGGTCCTCACGGAACATCTCCGACATCCAACATCCGCCCTTGTTGGATGATAATCCGACGGGCGGCGATGTGGACTCGGACGTGGCAGCGGGGGGCGTGGCGGGCCGGCCGAGCGGCGGCGCGCGCGTCCGCCAGGCGGGAGAGCCGGGCGCTGCTGGTGTCGGCGTGCGCGGCGGCAGCTGCGGGGCTGGCGACGGCGGTAGGCGCCGGCGTCCGGTCCGACTCGCGAGGTACGGGAGGGATCCCAAGGCTCGCGCTGGTGACCGCAGCGTGCTTACCCGTGCGCGCGTGCGCTTGGCAGAGGGCGCGGCGTGGATGGAGGCGCGCGCTGGCGGCGCGGGCAGCCCTCTCTCGCGCAACTTTATCGCGGACGCGGTGGAGAAGGCGTTCCCGGCCGTGGTCAACATCGCCGTCGACATGGGTGCGCCTCGCTTGTCATAGTCGCCACCGCACGACGGCCGCACTAACGCGCGGGTGTCTTCTGGCGAAGGCTACGTCGGCAGCAACGGGTCGGGCTTTATCATCTCGCCGGACGGGCTGATCGTCACGAACGCGCACGTGGTCGCGCAGAGCAACCGCTACTCGAAGATCCAGGTCGGTCGGCGGCTTAGCCTTGGTACAAGGAAGAGCTCGGCTAGTGCTGACGAACTGGATGGCGGTGGATCGCGCGACGCAGGTGACGTTCGCGGATGGGAGCCACTACCCGGCGGTCGTGCACAGCATGGACCTCCTCTCGGACATTGCGCTGCTGCAGATCCAGTCGGACGAGCGCAAGGAGTGGCCGACGATCGCGCTCGGGTCGTCGTCCGAGCTGCGCGCCGGCGAGTGGGTCTGCGCGCTCGGCAGCCCGTTCTCGCTGCAGAACAGCGTCAGCGCTGGGATCATCAGCGCCGTCGCGCGGCACAGCAGCGAGCTGGGGTACCCGCAGAAGGGCGGCGAGTACATCCAGACGGACGCGGCCATCAACTCTGGCAACTCGGGCGGGCCGCTCGTGAACCTCGACGGCGAGGTGATCGGCATCAACACGATGAAGGTGGACGGCAGCGTCGGCATCTCGTTCGCCATCCCGGCGGACACGGCGACGCAGGTGATCGACCAGCTGCGCAAGCACAAGAAGGTCGTGCGGCCCTACATCGGCATGCAGATGATCAACTTCAACACGCGCGAGCTGCGCGAGATCGGACGGTGCGCGTCCCCCGGGCGTTGTTGTCGGCGTCATTGACGCCTACTGACTTGGCTGCTGGCTCTGCTCGCAGACTCTTCCCGGACGTGAAGGAGGGCGTGATCGTCAAGTCGGTCTCGCCCGGGTCGCCCGCGCACAAGGCGGGGCTGCTGCCAGGCGACGTGATCGTGGCGTTCGACGGCAAGCCCGTGCGCAGCACCAAGGACGTCCTCGGGGCCGTCGGCTACACGATCGGCCGCAAGATCGCCATGACGGTCCGGCGCCGCGGCGAGAAGGCGCTGCGCGTCCTGCACGTGACGACCGAGCCGCTGCCGGCGCCGCTGATGCGCCGGCCCCCCGTTTAAGAACCGCGTCACCTTAGCGGCAGATTTTGCTGGATTTTCGTCGAGATTTTACCACATACAAACATTCTGTGTATGCAGAGTGAAGGTGCAGACCTAACCACCGCACCATTTTCTCAAAAGAGGAGGCATTTTTAGACGTTTATTTAACCGTCGCAATAGTGAACACAAGAATTGTTGCGGAAGCCCACCACTTCCGACGAAAAAACTCGATGGATTCTTCGATATGATATCAAAACACGGTATAGTCATAATAATTAATGTGATAGAAAGTGTTCCTGGGAAGTGAAGAACAAACG
This sequence comes from Phytopythium oedochilum, assembly GCA_023338025.1. Classification (NCBI taxonomy): domain Eukaryota; phylum Oomycota; class Peronosporomycetes; order Pythiales; family Pythiaceae; genus Phytopythium; species Phytopythium oedochilum. Next base: position 86,232 of record JAADXX010000012.1, on the reverse strand, counting down.
CCTAATTTGACGCCCGGCAACAAGCATGGCGGACCCGAGCCCGGCGGCCAAGGTGCCGGCGACGTTCAAGGCGCTAGTGCCGTTCATCCGGCGCGCGGAGGAGCTGGACCGGGACTCGACGCGGCCCGAGTCCAAGCTGATCGCGTACTTTTGCCGGCAGTACGCCATGGAGCTGGGCATCAAGCTGCGCGAGCACGACGCGTCGAACGAGTCGACCGACTTTTTGCTGTCGCTCATGGACCGGCTCGAGGCCGAGAAGGACAAGCTGCCCGAGTTCTCGCAGGAGGAGGGCAAGGAGATCTGCGAGGACTTCGCGACCGAGATCTTCTCGAGGGCGGACGACGAGGACCGCGCCGGCGTCGCCGACAAGTACGTAGCGTCTCGGCGCCAGCGCGGTGGTGCTCTTGGGTGCGTGGCAGCTAACAGGCCGGCAGGAACACGGCCAAGACGTTCTACGCCGCCGGCACGTTCTTCGACATCCTGAACCAGTTCGGCGACATCTCGGAGGAGGTGCGTGGCGTGCGGACTGCTGGGCAATGGGCGTCGTGGCCGCGGACGCTGACGCCGTCGCGACCGCGGACAGATCGCGGAGAAGCGCAAGTACTGCAAGTTCAAGGCGGCAACCATCATGAAGGCGCTCAAGGAGGGGCAGGTGCCGACGCCCGGGCCGCCGGACGGGGGATTTAGCGACGTGAGAGCCGCTCGCAAGCTCCTACGCAGTACTGACTGACGGAATGACGGACGGACTCACGGACTGACTGGCGCCTCTTGATTCGCAGTCGAAAGGAAGCGCCGACGACGCGGCCACCCCGGCGGTTGTACCGCCCCCGACCCCATCAGCGCCGCCGTCCGCGCCGGATCCGCCGTCCCCTGCGTTCAGCGCCCCTCGCGAGCCGCCGACGGCGCCGTTTCCGTCCTTCACGGGCTCTGTCGGCAGCTTCAACGGCCCGTCGACGACCGACCCGAGCGCAATGAAGACGGACTGGAGCGCGCAGGGCGCCAACCAGTATGGCAACGCGTCCTACCCGAGCTATCAGCAGCAAGCCCCGTCCGCTCCGGCTCCTGCTCCCGCGCTGAAGCCCGAGCCGACCCCTCCGGCTCCCCCGGCCGCAGCCCCGCAGAGCCTCCCGCCCCGATCTCGCGGCGGACCCGCGTCCCAGAGCGAGATCGACGACGCCATCGAGTGCGCCAAGTTCGCGATTGCAGCGCTGAAGGTGTGCGCGATGCGGCTGTTGCGGCTGTTGGGGGGCAGGCCAGTCCATCTAACGATGCTGCGGATGCGCTCGACAGGTCAAAGACGTGGATCTTGCGGTGCAGCGACTGGAGATGGCGCTGCGCAGTATTAAATGAACTTGGCGCGGAGCACTCGGGGGGAAGAGGGACAGCTTCACACCAGCGTTCTATGAGTATTGCATACTAGCAGTCGAGAGACATCTGCCAGCGCGCTCCCGACGTTGGCACCGCCTACTCCTGCTTGGATTGGATGCCTTTGCGCATCGGCAGCGTCGACAGCGCGGCCTGGGTCCAGTCCTTGGACTCGGCGAACTGGACCAGGATCTCGAACACTGCGGCAGCCAGCGCACACATGGTAATTCGGCACAGTATGTAGTTGGTCAGTCACGAGCAGTCCGGCCGGCGGACGGCGACACAGGCGCTTCGTGCGTGAGGCGCTCACCCACCGTGGTTGACGGTCAGCACGCGCGTGGCGGCGCCCATCTGCACGCAGCTGTCGAGCGGCAGCTTGGCCGTGGCGATGCCCTGCTCCTGCGCCTTCCTGTACGTGAGTCCCTTGTGCCGGTTGCGGTCGACGATGCCGCCGATGATGTACACCTTGTCCCGGCTCAGCTCCGAGACGGTGTTCGGCGAGTCCGCCGTTAAATACACGAGCGACTCCTTGCGGAAGAGCTCCAGGTAGCTCTGTTCGTGCCCCTTGAACTGCCGCCAGTCGTCCATCCGTCCGCCCGTCCGTCCGTCCGTCCGTCAGTCCGGCGCCTCCCCCCACCCTCACGGCCAAGAGCCATCAACGAGAACGCACCGCCAGCCAGTCGCCGAAGCCGCTGATCCGCTCGAGGTTGGTGCGCGTCTCGCCCCGCAGCGACGTGATGTACGCTCTGCCGAGACAGCAAGCGAGTCAGTCGTTTCGAGGAGCAGGCAGCAGCAGCCAGCCGAGAGTGTAGCAGCAGCAGCGAGAGACGAACGTCGACGGAGCGAGGCTGCGGCGGTTGATGCCGTACGAGAACATGATCTGCTGCGACAGACTCTTGCGCTCCTTCTCGCTCATGAGGTGCTCGAACTCGCAGTCGATGACCACGCTCACGCCCTCCGCGGCCGCCATGAGGAAGCTCTCGCGCTTGGCCACCTGCCGCTCCCGGCGCCGCAGCACGGCCTCGGCGCTCATGTCCAGCTTCCTGGGCGGAGCCGCCGCCGCCGTCGCGCGCTTCTCCTCCTTGCGCTGCTGCTTCTTCTTCTCCTTCTTCTGCTCCCAGAACGCGCGGCGCTTCTCGCGGCGCTCCGACCGCTTGGACAGCGCCGCAGCGCCGCCGCTTCCGCCCTCGACGTGCGCGTCCTTGTCCGCCATCCGAACAGCCAATAAAGGCCAAGAGCTCCCGGAGCGCACCAATGGGATGGCGCGGCTCTGTATTTTGACCAATCACACGCCGTAACGAGACCTCGACCTGTGTGGATGGATGGATTCCCGCACCAGCTTGCTGGCTCCATGGCGAGTCGGAAGGGAAGGTGCGGATAGGAACGCCTCTAATTTTTACCGTAAAAAAGCATATCTTCGCTTCATGCCTTGGCTTGGTCGCCTGGCCTCCCGAGACCAGTTAGTCGAGGTCCGAGGACGGCGTGAACGCGGGCGCGCCGGCAACGGCGGGGGCCGCGGCGGCCTCGTCCTCCTCCTCGTCGTCCTCCTCGGCGGCCTCGAGCTTCTCAAGCAGCTCGTCGTCCTCCTCGGCGGCGTCCTTGGCCTTCTGCACGATGGCGGCCACGTCGGCGGCCGAGAGGCGCGAGGCGTCGTGCTTGACCTCGAGCTTCTTGGTGCCGGCGGACCGCTCCTCGGCCGAGACGGAGAGCACGCCCTTGGTGCTGACCGAGAAGGTCACGTCGACCTCCGCCTCGCCCTTGGGCAGCGGCGAGATGCCCGAGACGGCCAGCTGCGCCACCAGCGTGTTGTCCTTGGCCATGAGCCGCTCGCCCTCGTAGATCTGCACAAAGACGCTCGTCTGGCCGTCGGCCGACGTCGTGAACGTCTCGGTGGCCGACGCCGGCAGCAGCGAGTCGCGGTGCACGATCTCGGCCACGCTGCCGTTCGCGAGGCCGACCGAGAGCGTCAGCGGCACGGCGTTCACCAACTCGGCGGGCTGCTTGGGCTCCGGCACGCCCACGAGGTCGGCGCGGCCGGCCGCCTCGATGGTGGCGCCGTGCGCGACCGCCTCGTCCGGCGACAGGTGCAGGTGGGTCGTCTTGCCGTCGAAGAACTTCTTGACGGCCTGCTGCACGAGCGGGATGCGCGCCGAGCCGCCGACAAGCACCACGTGCTCGACGTCGTCCTTGTCGAGCTCGGCGGCCGCGAGCAGCTCGTCCACCTCGGCGAGCGCCTGCTTGACGAAGTCGCTCGCGAGCTCCTCGAAGCGCGGGCGCGAGAGCTTGAGGGAAAAGTCCTCGCCCTCCAGCAGCGAGTCGACCTCGATGCTGACCTGCGACTGCGTCGACAGCGCGCGCTTGGCCGCCTCGCACGCGATGCGCAGCCGGCTCGACGCCTTCTGGTTGCCGCGCACGTCCAGCTTGCTCTTGCGCTCGAAGGCGCGCGCGCAGTGCTCGAAGATGGCCGCCGTGAAGTCCTCGCCGCCCAGCGAGTCGTTGCCGCGCGTCGCCACGACCTCGAACAGTCCGTGGTCGGCCGCAAGCAGCGTCACGTCGTGGGTCGCGCCGCCAATGTCGAACACGAGCACGTACTCGGGCTTGGGCGTGCGCGCCGGGTCGTCCAGGCCGTAGGCGATGGCCGCGGCCAGCGGCTCGCTCAGGTACGCGAGCACCTCGACGCCCGCGGCCTCGGCGGCCGCCTGCACGAGCTGCTTGTACGCGTCGTCGGCGTGCGCCGGCAGGCTGAGCACCACGGCGTCCACCTTCTCGCCCGTGAAGTCCTGCGCCAGGTCGCGCAGGTTGCCGAGCAGCAGCGAGAGGAACTCGACAGGCGTCACCTCGTGCTTCTCGCCGTTGCGTACCGTCGCGGCGAGCGCCTCGCCCGCCTGGCCGGCCGCCACCTGGAACGGCCAGTCCTTCACGAAGGCACGACTGGCCACGTCGCGCTGCGCCTTGCCCAGCACGCGCTTGAGGTGGAACACGGTGCTGTCCGCGTGCGACGGCAGCTTGCTCACGGCCGTGTCGCCCACGATCACCTCGTCGCCCTCGAAGCAGACGAACGCCGGCGTCGTGCGGAAGCCCTGGTCGTTCGCGATGATGTTCACCTTGCCGTTGTGCCACACGCCCACGCACCCGTGGGTCGTGCCGATGTCGATGCCCGCGACCACCATCGTGGCGCCTGCTTGTGAGATGAATAGACGCGCGTGGGTGCGCTGGGGGGCGGACGGGGAGGAGCGCGAGCGTTGGGATCTAACGCGAGTGGTGGGGGTCGCCGGCCGCAGGGTCGATACACTAGCGTAATGACATGACTGGCTGGCGGGCGAGACCATCGAGACGTACCGTAGCGCTTTGCTTTTCTTATCAAGAGCATCAATTCGGAGAGTCGCAGGCCCTCAACCAGCAATATCGACCCTCAAGTTGCATCGCTACTGTCATAGCGTACTCACTCGTGATACAGGCGGTCAATACCCTCGCTTCAACGTGGCGGCCTTCAAGCGTCCTCGGTCTTGGTCCGCCCCTCGCTCCCACCGACCGCGAGCGACGGCGGCGGCTGCGAGCGCTCGCGACGCTTCTCGACAGCAGCGCGGACCCAGTCGCGCACGCTCTCGCGCGGAATGCGCGGTCGCCGTGACGCTGGCGTCGCCGCGCCAGGCTCGGCGCGCGGCAGCAAGAAGTAGAAGGTGCTCGCGCCGATCTGGACCAGCGCGCGGGTGCGAAGCGGGATCGGCGGGGAAGAGAAGCTCACGTCCTGGCCGTCGACCGTGATTGGCCAGTGCGCACTCAGACACGAGATCACGAACTGGCCGCGCTGCGCGTCCCACGAGATCAGCGCATGCTGCTCCGCGATGGTCCGATCGTTCCCGAGATGACAGTCGACAGCGCCGCCGGGGAGACCCTTCAAGTCCCGCACGTCCAGGTCCTTGTACAGCTCGCACCACTGCAGCTGGAGACGCCCGAGCACCGCGTACGGCTCAATAAAAAAGTACTGGAAGTCGGGACCCTGGACACGCGGCGCACAGCAAAGTCAGGGTGGTGCGGAACACACACCAACAAGCACCGACATACACGCAACTTACCTCGAGCTTCGCGTAGCCAAGAGGACAAGCACGCTGGCTCCGATCTTGCTGTCGAAGCAGCGACGTGACAATCGCGATTTGTGTGATCGGGTGGAGAAACAGCCGACTCGCCTGGCGCTCGAGCGCCAAAGTCGTCGTGTCACTCCCGCTGGCCGCCTTCGACGACTGGTGCTCAACGCGCTTGTGGAAGTCCAGGAACGGCTTCGAGCAGAAGCGCGCAGTGCACGTGGCACACTGGAACACGAGGCGTGGCTCCACGAAGATGCCGCACTGCTGAATCACCGACAGGAACTGTGACCGATCCTCCGCAGGCGCGCTTGTTGCTGCCACCGAGCCCACCGAGTCCGACGGATCCGAGAGATCCGGGGCCTCCAAAAACTCGGCGGAGACAATGTTCCCCGTCTCGTCGACGTATTCGCCTTCATTGCCCTGGTTCAGAACTACGATCTTCGGCGCGATGCACTTGCGGTTCTTGCACGACTGCTTGCGAAGGCCCGGGCCGCCATACTTTTTCATGTCGAGGCAGTGACGGCACTTCATGCAATCCTGCGCGGTACAGCCTGCGCATTTCCCACAGCGCATAACGCGATTCCGGCTCGAGCGCGCGCTTAGGTCGCTCAGCGACAAGTTATCGTCCGTAAAAGTATCGCTGGCGGGGAGCAGCAGGTTGATACTGCGTGGAGAGTCGACCGATCCGTCATCGGACAGGCGACTGGAAATCTCCCCGTCCGAGTCCGAGTCGGCGCCGTCCCTTGTACTGAGACGCAGAGACGACGGGATCGACTCGTGATCGCTGTCCATGGACGAGTACGAGGCGTTCATGTACTCAGAGTCGTCGTACATGTCGGAATCTTCGTGCACACTGGACGCGACATCCTCCGCGTCGTCGCTGGCACCGTCCGCCTTGTGACTCGCTTGCTTTGAGCGCTTTCGGCGCTTTGACGGAGGACCCCAGCTCTTGGGGTTCAGGCACTTGCGGTTCTTGCATGACTGCTTCCGTAGGCCTGGCCCGCCGTACTTCTTCATATCCTTGCAATGCCCACACACCATGCAGTCCTCCGACAAGCATCCGGTGCATTTCCCGCACCGACTGATGCGCTTTCGCGAATGACACCCACTCCTTGATCCACGGCGCTTCTGCTACGTGGCAATGATGGCGCGGTCAGATGAGGAAAACACTCTCGACTCCAACGCACAGGTGGTCATGCGGTCGTTACCTTCAGAAAAACGGTGGGGGATTGTGATGCTGCAGACGAGTTCACGGCCAGCTCGGGGTCCTCCTTTACTGTAGCCTTCGCCTTGAAAGGGAGCACAACGCGCGTGATGAGCGAAACGCCGAGGAGGAACAAGCGATGCAGCCAACAAACCTTGTTCGCGGAGATTGAGCTGCTGGCGCGGTTGCGAAACTTCTTCAAGACGCCGGACTTGGTCTGGATCTTGATCAATGGCGCGACGGATCGCACCACGCCTGGCTTGTTCAAAACGCCCAGCGCCGCGAGTTCGTGGTCGCAGTTTTCTTGTGTCATGACTGCCGATCGCTGGACAAATCGACGCACTGAATCGTCCTCCGAGAGGATATTGAATGCCTCGATCACACGGCACACTGCTAGAATCTGGGCTGGATCTAATGCCGCGTAGTTCCACGCCTGCCACCGTGCGCGCCATTTGAGGATTGTTAGCCCAACTCCACTCCACTGCACAGTCGAACAACTACGCACCAGAAATTTGCGGCGGGAGGAAAACAGCCCAGGCAGGACGAAGTGGAGGAGGCGTCGAGCGTCGACCTCATAATCTTCGGAGCACATCAAAACGCGCTGGCGGCATCGTTGAGACATCACACACGACCACTTCGCGTCTATCTGGTCGCGCCGAGAGTCCGGCATGTCGACCAAAGCGAGCTGGAACGGCAGCAAGGACAGCATGGCCGAGTCTTCGGCGAACGCGTCGAAGCTCGCCAGCACAACTTGGCTTTGCAGCTGATCACGCGCGTACTGCTCGTTCAGCGCCTTGATAACCTGCTGCCGTTCACCCCGAGACCCCCAACACGGATAAACTTGGAGCGACTTGTTTGAATGCAGCGCCTCTTGCCAACCTTGCAAGTCGATGTCCGCACACACCACCAAGTGCAAATACGAAGGTGGCCCAGCGCTTGTGAGGTTGGTCAAGAGCATTGCAGCCTGAAGTAGCATTTACGTGTGAATACACAACGAGTCTAGCTTCAGTGTGGTTGGGGAAACGCGATGGCTTACGGCCGCATTTACGTACCGATCGGCGCTCCTTGTCCCCGTCACCGCGCTTGAGCATCACTGCATTCAGCCCATTGGCATGAAACTGGAGTGGCCGCATAAATAATGGATCGATCCCTCTCTCCGGTAGTCTCGATGACGCTTCCAAGCTGTCGGGTCTTGTCAGTGGCTGAACGGTCCTCAACAGGGTGGACCATCGAGCTTCGTCTGGCTCGGCGCTCGAGTTCTGGAACGGATTTTGGCACAGCACGGCAGGCGGCTCCGCCAAGACCAAGCCTCCTGCCGGGGCTGTATTGGACGACACGACTGGCTTTGTCCACAAAATGTATCTACGTTCACAACACCGGACTGTCGCGTAAGAATCAAGCATCAAACCTGCAGCCAAGCGTGCGCGAGCTCAACGTACCTTTTGGTGCTAGCATCGAAATCCATGAGGGCTCGCTGGTGGTTGTGGTATAGTTGCAGCGATGTTACATGAGCGACATCGTGGTCAGATGGCGTGAATACCCGCGGATAGCGTCCGAGTAGGTGACCAGCGAAGAGCTGCATCTCTGCCACCAAGAAATCGTTGAGCGCCTCGTTCTCATCGCCACGAACTGCTTGCGCCGCATCGGTCGACGTCCTCTGCTCAAGACTTGGGTCGATGGTCGCGACGTCCTCGTATTTCACCGAATCGACCACGTCGGGCGGTGTTGATGGCGCTTCAGCCGAGCTTGAGTGGGTGCTGACGCCAAGATGCTTCGGTGAGGAGGATAAGGACTGGGCACCGTCGTCTGCTGACCTGCTAGCCTCCGTCTCGCTATCCGTCATTGGCTGCCCCTCTTCTGCGACGCCACCACGACCGGACGACTTGACAATAGGAGAGTCTGCAGCCTTCTCTAGCTGGTCGAGCGCGCTATCAAGAACGTGCGGTGCAGACGGCGCCGACGGAGCGGCTGCAGCTGGAGTCGGGTCTTCGACCGCGACCTCGCGACTCGACGCTGGAGTTGAGTCTGCCTTCGACGCTGGTTCTCGCCTGTAAGAGAGTCAGCAGTGGACGAATGCGAGTACGAGTGTTATTCGACGATGAGCTGTATGCACTCCACCTCACGGACCCAGTCGTGACCACGTACCCGTTAGGAGCGCTGCCAGCCACCGCCGCCACCGCCTGGTTATTAACAGGAACGCACGGTGTTCGAACGCAGTCGCTCTCGATCGCTCGCGCTACAATACGACAGGCAATCCCCACCTTGGGAAGTGAGTCGCCAGCCGTCGCTGCCGCCGAGGCGCTCGCCCCTTGCGCCGTTGCGCAAAACGCCTGGTTGTACGCCTTCTCCAGCGCGTCGTACGCGCTCTCCTCGGCGCTGTCGGGCGGCGCGTCGTACACGCGGCCGGTCGGGATGTCCGCCCACGGCCCGCCGAGTCGCGCGCGCGCCGCCTCGAGCTTCACGCGCACGCGCTCGACGTCCAGCGGCCCGGCCAGCGCGTCCACGTCGCTCGCCATGCTGCTGCTGCTGCTGCTTTGTATCGGTTTCGCAGGTGAGTCGTGCGGACGCACGTACGACGCCGCGTAGAGCAAGAGAGCGTACCGGTCGTCACGCTCCGCGGCGGCGGCGGGCGGCGGCGCCTGCATCTCTGCGGCCCCCGCGGACTCGGCCATCTTCGCCCTCGCGGTCTTTCTGTCCGCCTCTCCGCCCCCGTTTTCGTTTTGTTGCTGTAATCATGTGGACAACCCCAATTAAGGACAGTCATTACTAAACTAGGCAGTATGTTATTTATTGATGTTGTCCACACTAATGTGAAATGATGCTTTCATCGCGACTTGTTTGAACACCCATGAGCTCCATTCGACTGGCAGCCATGTCGCGGACCAAGAAGAGCGCGCCGGGCAAGCGCAAGGCGAGCGAGGGCGCGCCGCCGGGCAAGAAGAGCAAGAAGGCCAAGGCCGCGAAGGCGCAGGCGCACCCGGAGGCGCCGCAGAAGCAGGACAAGGGCAATGGCGACGCGAGCCAGCGCGCGGCCGAGGCGGCGGTGGCCAAGCTGCTCGGCGGCATGTCCATGGGCTTGTTCCTCGCCGAGCACTTCGAGAAGAAGCCGCTCCACGTGCGCAACGACGGCTCGCACCAGGTAGGAGACGGCCCCCCTCGGCTCTTGCCTGGACCCGACGCTGGCACTGACGGACCGCTGCTTCGCTCTTGCCATAGCTGTTCGACAAGAAGCTGTTCTCGCGCAAGAGGCTGCTCAAGGACGTGCTGGGCAAGCACGAGCTGGGCTTCAGCAAAGACCTGACGGTGTGCCGCTACGTGGGCGGCAAGCGCGAGAACTACGACGGCCGCGAGGGCAGCGGGGTGGCCACGAGCGGCGCCGTCGGCAGCCTCTTCGACCGCGGCTTCAGCTGCCAGTTCTACCAGCCGCAGCGATACGTGGACGGCCTGTTCGCTCTCAACTCGGCCTTCGAGACGGTCTTCGGCGGCCTCGCCGGCGCCAGCGCGTACCTGACGCCTCCGAACGCCCAGGCACTGGCGCCGCACCACGACGACGTCGAGGTGTTCATTCTCCAGGTCCGTACGACTCACTTGCTGCACCCGTGTGCTGTGCGGAGGAAGCGGCGCTAACTGAGGCGAATACAGACGGAAGGACGCAAGAAGTGGAAGCTGTACCACCCGCTGGTGGAGCTGGCGGGGGAGCACAGCTCGGACCTGTCGCCGGACGAGATCGGCGAGCCCTGGATGGAGCTGACGCTGGAGGAAGGCGATGTGGTACGGTACTTTTGCTGCTTGGCCAGCGCCATTTGCTCTCCGTTTCTAATAACCGATCCGATCTGTGCTGCTGCTGAATGCCGGATAGCTCTACTTCCCGCGTGGCGTCGTCCACCAGGCGTGCACGGACGAGAAGGAGTTCTCGACGCACGTGACCATCTCGGTTTACCAGCACAACTCGTGGGCCAACTTCCTGGAGGTGGCGCTTCCCCGCGCCATCCGCGACGCGTTCGACATGGACGTCGACTTCCGTCGCGGCCTGCCCGCTGGGTACCTCAATTACCTGGGCACGCAGTTCCCAGCCGACTCGGACAAGGTCAAATCGTTCGAGAAGACGGTCAAGAAATTGCTGCACAAGCTGGTCGGGCACGTGACGACGTCTACCCTTCAGATCGCGGCGGACGAGGCGGCCATGGATGTTGTAGCCAACCGCCTGCCTCCTCTGCCAGCACCGTCGACTCCGTCTGGCGCCGACGTGCTCGACCCAAACGTCGCGATCCGCTTCAAGCACCGGTCGCACATTCGGCTGGTCTTGGGCAGCAACGAGGAGGACAACGAGCCGTTCGTCGCTGTGTACTACTCGACGCAGAACTGCCGGCTGCACCACATGGGGCTGTGCACCTGCGACGGCAGTGGCAGCGACGAGGACGAGGACGAAGACGAGAGTGAGGACGGCGAAGGCAGCAACGCCGGCGACTCGGGTGACGACCAGGACGGTGAAGGCGGCGGTGCGAACGGAGAGAACGCCGGCTCCGATGGCGAAGACGACGATGGCGAGGACGGGTTCGACATGGCCGCAGCGGCTGGCGGAGTGCCACCTCAGCCGCGGAGCATCGTGTTCCCGGGCGAGCTGGCCTCACCGCTCATGAAGCTGTACGCGGCGTCGTCGGGCGTTGGCGCCAGCGCCAAGGACCTCATCAAGGAGGAGGACGAGAGCGACGAGATCTCGGTGCGCGGCATGCTCCTGCGTCTCTGGTCCGAGGAGTTGCTGGTCGCAACCCCGCGCAAGTAGATGACGGGTCGACAGAGTGCAGCTCGGACACGTGCCAGATCCAACCACATTGGCCTTCATTGTTTCTTCCATCGCCCGTCTTGAACGCTACCGCTTTGCTTCCCTTCTTCTCTTGCGGTTGGTCTCGAACGGAATTCGATCCACGCACATCGCCCGCTGTCTTCACTCGCCACGGGCGTTCCGACAAGCACTGCGCGCTGTCGCTTGGACGATCAATCCAAGACGCCGAGAGTGCTTATCTAATGCTCTCCATGATCGTCTGGCTCACCTCCTCGCTCTCCGAGCGCACAGCCATCTGTAGCGACGCAGAAACGAGCAAAACGTTTAGTTTCAGCTCAGCACAACGAACTCGACCACGAAGCGAACCAACCTGCAGGATCATGCTGCCGCTCTGCTCGTCCAGCGATATTCTCGACTTGACGAGCGCCTTGATGCCGCCGACGAACACGCCCGAGAGCAGCAGGATGTGCGCCTTTGCCTTGGGCTGCGGCACGGCTGTGTTCTCACACGGCTGCATGCCCAGGTTATCGATCACTGCGGCCACGCCCTCGACCAAGCTCTTATACTTGAGCCCGTAGCTGCCCTTGGTCTCGGCCGCGGCGCCAATGTGCTCCCACGCTGAGCGGAAGTCGTTCACCGGCACCTTGGCCATGAAGTCGGCAGCGGTGATGTCCAGGTCCTCCATCGGGTACTCCTCGTCGAAGCCCTGGATCCACGCAGACAAGCACGGTCAGCGATCAAGTGCTTCACTACACAACAGCACTCAGGCAGAATCACTTACATCGTCTTCCACCTCGCCAGTGGACGGGTTGACCTCGTGCACCTTGAACTTGAGCTGCAATCACACAGCACCAGTCGAGTCAATAGAGCTGAACAATCCTAGCGCATCGAGCATCAGATCATGTACCTCGTTAGCGAGCTGCACGGCCGGGTACGTGCCGTCGCCAATGTGCTTGAGGCAGACGTAGCACGAGCCAGTCTTGCCATATGCGAGCTCCTTGAGCGGGACAACCGAGTGAACTTGCCAAACGTCGTCGGGCTCCATGATGAACCCGACCGTGACATTCGACAGAAGCTGGTCGTTGACCGTGTTGAGCACCTTGAACTGGAGGACCAGGTGCTCCGGGAAGACGTGCTTGATGCAGCTAACGACGTACTCGGTCTCGGCTTCGGTGAGCTCCACCGGGCGGGACGAGCGGAACAGCGCACCCAGCTCCGAGAACTCGGGAATCTGAAGCAAACAGATTTCAGATGGATGATCAGCCAATTGGTCCAGTGGCGCAAAGTATACCGAACGAAGCGCAATCGTACCGTGTACAGCTCCTTGGCCACATCCTGCGGCTCGGGGGTAGCGGCCGCCGCCGGCTGGATGTCATCGACATCGTCCGCACCCGCATTGGCAACCGGCGCCTCCACCACTTCCACGTGCGGCAGCGACTCAAAGGTGAGCGCGCCGTCCATGGGACGCAGCTGGTACTGCTCAATCGACTTCTGGAGCGCAGTGATCGACATGGGGAACTCATCCACGAGCAGCGCGCGGCTGACGGCCTCGTCGCCCTCCAGAACCGCGAGGTACATGGTCGCGCGATCGCGCACCTCGTCGTCATCGTCAAGCTTGCACGACTGCAGGAGAGACGAAATGCTGGGGCGGAGCGACTCGACGCGCATCGCGAACTGCGCAAGCGCCGACACGGCGGACGCGCGTACAGGCGCGTTCTCCAGAATGATGCGGTTCCGGATGAAGCGGATGTAGCGCGCGGGCGCCGACGTCGTCGGGCCCTTCTGGCCGAGCACACGCAAGATCTTGGTTGAGAGCTGCGTGAACTCGCAATCCTCGATGAATTCACACAGGTGCAGCAGAGCGCTCTCCTTGCACTCCTGGATGCGCTCAATCAGGAACAGGATCGAGTCCGTGATGGTCTTCTTGAACTCGTAGCCGCCCTCCTCACGCAGGAAGTTCGCGAGGAAGTTCAGTAGCACGCGGTGTTTCTGGGGGTACTTGATGCACAGATTCTTGATGGCATCCACCACGACAATCTTGAACTCGTCGGCGATGTCACCCATGAACGTCGAGATCTGCTTCATCAGGCGGTCCACACTCGACTCGGCTCCTGTTACAGTAAGATAAGGCGTGAGATGATCCATAATCCATCAGCATGCGAACAAAGTTCCTTGCTCCAAGCTCACCAGTCTTGAGAAGGGTCGTGATCGCAAGGGTCGCGATCGACCGGTTCGAGTCCGAGATGAGCGCCTCCATGTCGTCGTTGCAGCGCGTGACAAGCATGGGTTGCGTCAGCGCCACCTGGCTCAGCGTGCGCACAGCCGCGAAGCGCAACGTCGGCTTGGGCGAGCCGAGGAACAGCTGGAGCACAACGATCGCCTGGGTCAAGTCTCGCGCGTCCACCGGGAGCGAGCACAGCGCCTTGGCTGCCTCGTACATGACCATCTGCGGATAGGTGATTGCGATCAGCATAACTTGCCTGCACCCGAGTACGTTTACAAGTGCCAGGACGCACCTCGTTCTTTTGACGAAGCATCTTCTGCAGGAACTGGTACAGCGGACGCGCAGCTTCCTCGCTCAGGTTGTCGCGGAGCAAGCCGGCGGTGTAGCGGACGAGCAGACACGTCGCCAGGTTCGAGCGCAGGTTGGTCTTCTGGAGCTGCGTGATGAACTGTGTGCAGTAACGACAAGTCATTTTGTGGTCAGACGAGAAGGGCACTGCAGGCAATACGCCAAGGACGGCTAGCCACCTTGGACACGGCCAGCCTGTCGTGCTGGCGGATCTGGTACATGAGCGCCACACCGTGGTACTGCACCATGTCGTTCTGCGAATTGACGGCCTCCTGCACCTCGTTGACCCAGCGCCGCACGATCTCCGGGTTGTTCTTGATCAGGTGGATGCCGGACACGAGCGCTGAGCTCGCGACCAGCGCGTTGCGGTCCACGATGGCCTGCTTGATGTACCGCTCGATCGCGTTCAGCATCGAGCCCTAGGACGTCCACAAACACAGAAACAGAGCGTTATAGCACACGAAACGACCAATAGAGGATCCCATCGGGACTCACGTCGATGATACGGCACAGCACACGGATGGCATTGGCACGGTAGAGGTCGACGTCCGAGCTCATGTCCTTGGTGAGACTCTGGGTCACGATGATAACCTGCCGGGTTACACACGAGCGGCACGCGCGCGCCACAAAGGGTGAGCATGCGCATGACACCGTGGAGATACTACTGCAGGTGCAAGGCGCACCTCGTCAGCGGCCGTGGCCTCGGCGACCTCCTTGATGAACAGGTACATCATGCGGCGCAGGTTGGCGTCCTTGGACTGGAAGAGCTTGGTCACGCCGAAGAAGACCGAGGTGGTCTCGGCGCTCGTGAAGGGCTCGCCCTGCGTCAGGATGTGCAGGAGCTTGGTGATCAGCTGGCAGCACTTCTTCGGGTGCCGCGTCACCATGTTGGCGTCCGAGAAGATCTTGGTGTCCTGCAGCACCGTGGCCTTGTCCAGCCCCTGGAACGGCGAGGCTACAGCGCGCACACGCGTCACAGGCCCCTCGTTAGCCCCCACCATCTTTCTATACACACGCGCAAGCGGCCGGCCCCACACGCACGCTGGTCCTCCTCGTCGTTCTTGAACTTCTCCTTCAGATCGTGCATGACGGACGAGATGGTCAGCGAGCCCGGGCCGCCGCGCCCGCTCTCCCCGCCGCCGTACGCGTCCTGGCCGCCGCCGCCGCCGCCGCTGCCGCTGCCGCTGCTGCTGCTCCCCAGCTTCATGCTCGAGCTACGTGGCGTTCGCACTTTCCCGTGAAGATTTGGAGGGGAGGTATAAACAATATTGACACAATGTGAAGGTCGTACAGTGAACACGATGTTGCGCGTCGCTTTTGAACGATTCCGCCAATCGGAGTTGCGAGTTCGCGTTCCGCCAATCCGCGCGTGCCGTGCGAGGCGAAGGCGAAAACACGAACCCTAGAGCGTCTTGTCCGGGAATTGGGAGGGCGCGAAAAGGACAAGAGGCGTCGCCTGCGGGTCGGTCATTCCCAGATTTGAGAAGTAACAACCAGTTCCTCCAGCTGTCCGTCAACAATGGCCAAGACTCCGAGCAAGAAGGCCGCGAAGAGCGTCGCGAAGGCCGCCGGCAAGGGCGGCAAGGGCAAGGGCAAGAAGCGCGTGGAGTCTTACTCGACGTACATCTACAAGGTGCTGCGCCAGGTGCACCCGGAGACGGGTATCTCGAAGCGCGGCATGTCGATCATGAACTCGTTCATCAACGACATCTTTGAGCGCATCGCTTCGGAGGCCGGCAAGCTGTCTCGCTACAACAAGAAGTCGACGCTGTCGAGCCGCGAGATCCAGACGGCTGTGCGCCTCATGCTTCCGGGTGAGCTTGCCAAGCACGCCGTGTCGGAGGGCACGAAGGCCGTGACCAAGTACACTGCCGCTTAAGCGTGTCCGTTGCGAGTCGGCGTTCTCGTCTTCTCATAGGTGACCTTGTCGTTGCCATTCTACCTTGGTGTTTTTCAACACCACCCTTTTCGCAAGAAATGTGTCGATATGGTGTGGGTTGGATGTTGTTAGCAGTGCGAATGGTCGCAAGAATATTTAGCGCTAGCGAAGGCATTGTGAAGCGAGCGCGTTCTAGGAGTCGATGGTAGAAATGTAGGCTTTATGATACTGTAGTTGCTCTTGTCATCCTGTATGAGTGGCTGCTTTTGAGGAAAGTCGTGCAACTCGAACGCGCCGAGCATACCGATTTTACCCTTGCTTGCAAATGCAGCTGTATGTGCTGGACGCGTGCAACGCATTGAACAGCAGGGTCGCGGATGATCGCGCGCGCGGCTAGCAGCGCCTAGGCAATCGCTGCGGCCACATCCACAGTTAGCGCCTGGCCAGCCCAAGCTAGTGCAGGTCCTGCTTCAAGTTCTTCTCATCAACAACGTGCTCGGTCGTGCTCTTGAACATGAAGCGCAGCGCCACATCAGCAGCGTGCGAAGCGGACCAATCCATCTAGCTTGAAGAATTCGTCACACTAGCACCATTATACGGACTCCACCACAACCATCGCAGTCAGCTTCTCTGCTACGTCTTTAACGAGAACCTCTTCAACCTTAGCAATAGCACCACACGAGCTCAACTCTACTAGTAGACATGATTTCTTACATCAAATGGGTGGTGTTAAAAAACACCAGGATGAAGTGAGACATCAAGGCTTCAAGCCAAAGAGCCTCAGAGCGCTACAGCTCTGCAGAGACGTTCACCAACAGGCAAACCGCCTCCGCTACTGCCGAGCGAAAAGAACATTCGCTTACGAGCGCTCGCCACGGATGCGACGCGCAAGCTGAATGTCCTTCGGCATGATCGTCACGCGCTTCGCGTGGATCGCGCACAGGTTTGTGTCCTCGAACAGACCCACGAGGTACGCCTCGGCGGCCTCCTGCAGAGCCAGCACGGCAGAGCCCTGGAAGCGAAGGTCCGTCTTGAAGTCCTGCGCGATCTCGCGCACCAGGCGCTGGAACGGAAGCTTGCGGATCAGCAGCTCCGTCGACTTCTGGTAGCGACGGATCTCACGAAGAGCCACCGTACCCGGGCGGTAACGGTGCGGCTTCTTCACGCCGCCGGTGGCCGGAGCGCTCTTGCGAGCGGCCTTCGTCGCCAGCTGCTTGCGAGGGGCCTTGCCGCCGGTCGACTTACGCGCGGTCTGCTTCGTGCGAGCCATTGCTTCTTCTTCTTCTTCTTCTTCACGGGGAAAAGGAGGACGGAGGGAGTTGCTTGTTGAATGGAGAATTCAAGAGTGAGCTTGCTGAAGGCGACGACACATCCGCGAGCGCGCCAAAACTCATATACTCTGGCCAAGTGACTTCTCCGCTATGGACTCTTCCTGTTGCAGATCGCCTCTCCATTCCGCCAATCACATTCCTTCAATCATAGTATGCTGTTTGTGCGCGAATCAAATCGCTCTACGCGGGGCGCTGAGGAACTGTGCGGGGTAGGTCGTTTGAACTCCAAGCTTGATACGTCATGCGGATTCGAATCGATGTTTTGGCCAATCAGAGCGCGCGAGAGCGGAAGCCAGGGGGAAAGCCACGGTGCGAGCGCGACTTTGGCGGCAAAGTGCGTCCTCGGTCAGTCATTCAACAACTTACCAGCTTTCGAGCATCTTCACCAGCTTCACCAGCAACCAACCAGGAAGGAAACATGTCGGGCCGCGGAAAGGGAGGAAAGGGTCTGGGCAAGGGCGGCGCCAAGCGCCACCGCAAGGTTCTTCGCGACAACATCCAGGGCATCACCAAGCCTGCGATCCGCCGTCTGGCTCGTCGTGGCGGCGTGAAGCGCATCTCTGGTCTCATCTACGAGGAGACGCGCGGCGTGCTCAAGGTGTTCCTCGAGAACGTCATCCGCGACTCGGTCACGTACACGGAGCACGCTCGCCGCAAGACTGTGACGGCGATGGACGTGGTGTACGCGCTCAAGCGCCAGGGCCGCACGCTGTACGGCTTCGGCGGTTAAGCGTGCCGTTCGCTTGATTGTGGCTGCGTTCGCGGCCGCTCGCGTTTGTGCTTCGGCATGAGCTCTGATTCGCCCTGGCACATAGTTGCTGGGCGTTTCTTCACTTGGTGTTTTTTAACACCACCCAATGTTCCAAAGAGAATCACTGTATGATTGTAGGACTGTCAGAATGGTGTTGTTTTGTAGTTTGATGCTTAAGACTATCGGCATGGTAGTCAACTGCTGACTTGGAATCACTCCTTGATCTGTTTTGTGCTCGCAGAGAGTGTTAGTGGTAGCTTCAGTCTGAACAGTTCTCGTTTGAGCATGCGTCTAGTCCGTGGTGGCGTTTGGCTTGACGCACTGGTAGTCTATCAGTCGGGGGGGGACGCTGGCGCAGACAAGCCCGCCATTCGTGGCTTTTGGCACGCAACGCCTTGAGCCGCAGCAAGTCGAACATGCACAACAGTGACGTTGGCTCAGAGCCGATTGCGTGGTGCTCGTCGAGCTATTTATACGCCGCTCGATCCGCTGCCGGAAACAGCAGCAGCAGCAATAACACGCGAGCGACTGACGCCCTACATTGCTAAGATCGGATACTTCGCCGCTTCAGAGCACCAGCGTGTCCATGCGCTCTCCTTGTCCGGAGTCTCTGCGGAGGCATGAGGCAGCTTGGAGAGCTCCGACTGGTCGCTGCGCCGAAACTGCGGAGCGAGCGCTCCACCGAGACGACACAAGGGTTCGCCGCGGACTCGTGGACCCATCTGGTTGCCCGCGCCGAGATCTCGCGCGACCAATTTAGCCGCGCTCGCCCTCCCTTTTATCCGGCGCCGCGTGACGTCCGCACCCTCGCGCGTTGCAGCTCCCTCTCGCTCCCCGCCCCTCCCCAACCCGCCCCGCCCCGCCCCGCCCCGCCCCGCCCGTGGCCTCCAACGACAGCGTTGGACTCGCCGGGCCTTGCGCTCGACGCCGTCGTCGCTTTCGCGCCGCCCGCGACAGTCCGACGTGAATCTTCAAGTTGAAGCGCGCCGTGGCTCGTGCCACCAGTCGCTCGGCAAGCCACTCGCGCCACCGACCCGACTCGAGATGCGACACGAAAAAATGGAACACTCGCTGCGAGATCCATGATTGGCTATTTATACGGATCAGAGCGATTTCCAACTCTATGATTGGCCGAAACCCCGCCGCGGCGCCGCTCCTTTTCCCTTTGCGCTCTTCACCTGCCTTCCTCCTTTCTGCCGCCACCCACCGACGCGCCAAGCGCGCGCCACCCCACGGCGCCCATCCGTCTATAATTACCGCCGCGCTGCAGCAGCCCGGCGGCCAGCTCGACTCGCGCCCGCAGTCCCGAACGCGCGGCGCGCCGCTCCTCCCTCCGTCCCCGGAGATTCGCTCCCCCGCCTGCTCCGCGGCCCGTTTCCGGCCGGAGGACGGCGAGATTCGCGGCGCCTTCAGTCCGGTATACACCCGCGCCGACCGACCAGCGGTCGGCTGCTTGCTCGGCCGGTGCGACGTGTCGGTAATACTGCGGCCGCGATGCCCCACGCAGAGCCGCAGTCGCCGCCGACGTCGCCCGGCATGGCGGCGAGCGGCGCGTTCGCCGTCAAGAAGTACGTCGTGGGCGTGTGCGCCATGGAGAAGAAGACGCGCAGCAAGCCGATGCAGGAGATCCTGCGCCGCCTCGAGAAGAAGCGGCAGTTCGACGTGTACATCTTCGACGACGACACGATCCTGAACAAGCCCGTGCGCGAGTGGCCCGTGTGCGACGCGCTCATCAGCTTCTACTCGACCGGCTTCCCGCTCGAGAAGGCGGAGCAGTACGTGCGCCTCACGCACCCGGTGCTCGTCAACGACCTCAACATGCAGCACGCGCTCTTCGACCGCCGCAAGGTCTACGAGCTGCTGCAGCGCCACGGCATCCCCGTGCCGCGCCACGCCGTCGTCAACCGCGACATCCCCGGCTCCGAGGACGAGATCGAGGAGACGGACAACTACGTGCGCGTCAACGGCGTGCGCATCAACAAGCCATTCGTCGAGAAGCCCGCCGACGCCGAGGACCACAACGTGTACATCTACTACCCGACGAGCGCCGGCGGCGGCAGCAAGCGCCTGTTCCGCAAGATCGGCGACCGGTCCAGCGAGTTCTACCCGGCCGTCAACAGCATCCGCCGTGACGGGTCGTACATCTACGAGGAGTTCCTCAACACGCAGGGCACGGACGTCAAGGTTTATACGGTCGGCTCGAGCTACGGCCACGCGGAGGCGCGCAAGTCGCCCGTGCTGGACGGCCGCGTGCTGCGCGACTCGGCCGGCAAGGAGGTGCGGTACCCCGTGATCCTCAACTCGACCGAGAAGGAGATCGCGCGCAAGGTCTGCCTTGCGTTCCACCAGACGGTCTGCGGGTTCGACCTGCTCCGCGTGCGCGGCAACTCGTACGTGTGCGACGTCAACGGCTGGAGCTTTGTCAAGAACTCCAAGACGTACTACGACGACTGCGGCCTCATCCTGCACAACTACCTCGTGTCGGCGCTGCGATCGCGCTACTTCCGCCAGCGGCGAGCCAACTCGAACACCAGCATCAACAGCGCGCTGGCGAACGGAGGGCCCGTGCAGACGCAGATGTGTCCGCAGTACGCGACCGAGCCGAGCGTCGCGAACTTGAGCCACTCGGGCAGCGGGGCCACGTCGCCGTCGTCCGGGTTCGAGCACATGACGCGGCCGGCGTCCAACTCGGACGCGTCCGAAGCTAGCATTGCGAGCGGCAGCAGCGGCTTCGAGCTCGACGACGAGAAGAAGGAGGAGTTGCGGTGCGTCATCGCGGTCGTGCGCCACGGAGACCGCACGCCCAAGCAGAAGCTCAAGACGGTCGTGTGGGAGAAGGAGCTCGTGGAGTTCTATGAGCGGCGCCGCACTGCCGACAAGTACGACGAGGTCAAAGTGAAGGCCGTCGCCGACCTGCAGGAGCTGCTGGACCTCGTTCGCGGGCTGATTAAGGCGTACGCGCCTGGCGTCGGCTCCAAGGACGCCGTGTGGGAGGTCGAGGGCGGCGACAGCTTCGAGAAGCTGCTGCAGATGAAGCGCGTGCTGGAGCGGTGGAAGTTTGCGGGCATCAACCGCAAAGTCCAGTTTAAGCCGCGACGCCACTACACGCCGCCGTCGTCCGCGGATGGCAAGTCAGAGATCCTCATGATCCTCAAGTGGGGCGGGGACCTGACGCAGACGGGCAAGGTCCAGGGCGAGGAACTCGGCAAGGCGTTCCGCAACAAGCTGTACCCGGTGGAGGAGGGCGGTGTGCTGCGGCTGCACTCGACGTTCCGCCACGACCTCAAGATCTTCACGTCGGACGAGGGCCGCGTGCAAATGACGGCGGCCGCCTTCGCCAAGGGCTTCCTCGAGCTGGAGGGCGACCTCACGCCGATCCTCGTGAGCCTCGTCACGACGCTGGGCAAAGGTGCGTTGCGTTGCGTTGTCTTGACTTCTGTGCTGGAATGCCAAGTCGGTTCGGGCTGACGGCGTGCATGGACTGGCTGCAGACGCCAACAAGATGCTGGATCATTCGGGGCAGGCGGATGCCAATGAAGAGATCCAGCGCACGAAGGAGAAGCTCAAGAGCCTGCTCCACCGCGAGTACACGTCTCAGGAGGAGCTGCACGCGGCCCTCGCGCCGCTCAAGACAGAGTCGATCCTGCGCGCGCTCGCCCAGATCAAGAACCCGATGGAGTCGCTCGCGCGACTGCACGAGCTCATCCGCAAGCTCAAGACGGAGATCCAGGAGTACTCGCAGGACAAGCGTACGTGTTGCTCGATGGCTCGTTGACCCTGGCGCTTCGGCGCTAACTAGATGCTTGCATGGAGGACAGAGGCGGACGAGAAGACGCCGCTGTACATGGGCGAGACGTTCTCGCTCATGTTTGAGCGCTGGGACAAGCTCTACCGCGACTTTTACTCGGCCAAGAAGGAGACGTACGACCTGAGCAAGATCCCGGACGTGTACGACTGCATCAAGTACGACCTGCTGCACAACGCGCACGTGCTGCTCAAGCACGGGCGCGACCTGTTCGCGCTCGTCGAGGCCTTCGCGAGCTGCTATGTGTCGCAGGAGTACGGCATGGAGATCGCAGAGAAGCAGTCGATCGGGATCCGCGTCTCTCAAGCGCTCTGCGCCAAGATCCGCGCCGACATCGTCACGGTGATGGGCAGTAAGGAAGCGAGCGCTTCCGCGAGTACGAGCGCCGGCGCGGTCGCGAACGGTGGAGCAGCAGGGAGCGGCGCGTTCGGCGGTGCGAGCTACGGTGCTGTGCCGTCATCCGCACCGCACGGTAGCGAGGACCCTGGCGACCTGAACGACACGGACATTGAGCACCACGGCTACCGGCTGGACCCGTCGTTCGCCAAGGAGCTGCGTATCAAGAGCCCGGCGACGCAAGTGCGCACGCGCATGTACTTCACGAGCGAGAGCCACCTGCACACGCTGCTGAACGTGCTGCGGTTCCAGTGCCCCGAGTGGCGCGCGCGCCACCGCAGCGGCGGCGAGCACAACGAGTACGACGTGTCGATTGAGCAGGAGAAGTTCAGCAACGAGATCCTTAAGCGCATGGGCATCAGCGTGAACGAGCGCATCCAGCAGCGCCGGTACGTCTTCCGCGAGTCCAAGATGATCTCGGACAGCAGCATGCGCGAGATCGACCGCGTGGCCGAGGTCAACTACCTGGCGCACATCGTCATTCGCGTGTTCGAGCTGCCGTACGTGGAGGAGGACAGCGACGACCGGTTCCGCGTCGAGATCTCCTTCTCGCCGGGCGTCCGGAGCTGCGCAGCGGGGGAGCGCGGCGGCGGCGGTGACCGCGCGAGCTCGGACATCGCCGACGGCAGTGGGAACTGCGACAGCACGGGCGACGACACGGACGCGGACGGCAACGTGGAGGACGAGGACGAGGACGTCGTGCAGGACGTCATGTACCTGACGCGCGACATGAGCGGCGTCATGTTTGAGGACATGCTGGCCACGTGCGTGTCGTCCGTGCAGCACAAGGCGGCGGCGGTAGCGACGGCGACAATGGCGACGGCGACAATGGCGATGACGACGGCGACGCCAGTAGCGGAGACTGCGAAATAGACTCTCACCCGACACTGCTCACCCTTCTCTTGGCGCGTTATGCAGCCTACCGGAAGCACGGGAGGCCCTCGAGGTACTGCTTGACCTGGGCGCGGAAGAGCTGGCTGTCGATCGTCTTGGCGTTGCGCACGTCGCTCAGCGGGTTGCTCACCACCGTGTCGACGTAGATCTGCGCGTAGATGTAGCGCAGCGCGGCGCCCAGGTCGCCCGCCTGCGTGTCCGTCAGCAGGACGAAGCGCAGCCCGCTGGGCGTCTCGTACTGGTGGCACGTGTACGCGTCCGTCTGGTAGCGCTGCAGGCCCTCAGCCTCGCTCCTCGGCCCGTCCGACTGCGGCGCCAGCCTCGTCACGAACTCCTTGAGCGAGAAGAGCAGCCCAAAGAGCAGCCGCTTCTCCTCCTCCGGGTCCGCGTACGTGACGGCCGGCCCGCCCGCCGCCCACTTCTCGTGGAACAGGCTCGCCCCACTGCGCGAGTACACGGAGAAGGAGTAGATCATCGGTCCGTCGGTCCGTCGGTCGGTCCGTCCGTTGGTCGCTCGGTCTCGCCGACTGTGAATGTGTCGAGCTGTCACTTGTGTTTCTGTAAATATCGCGTAATTTATGTCTATATAACGAATATCTCTGTTTCAAGTCGAGTTTTCACGTAATTACCGCATTCTCGCCTTTGATTGGCACAACAGTCGGAACCCAACAACAACTCTGGAACGACGAACCGGACGGGGATGGCCGTTCCCCAGGAGCTGTGCGTGGCCGTCGCGCTGGCCGGCGACGCGGCGGAGGCGCGCGTGCGGCACGCGGTGCAGGGCAGCGTGCTCGAGGCGGAGCGGGCGGAGCGGGAGCAGCAGCAGCCGCGCTGGCGGCTCTCGCCCTGCGCGGACGCCAAGGCGCAGCTCGCCGCCGCCTGCCTCGTGTACTGGCGCCTGGCACACGACGGGGGCGAGCGCGCCAGCGTCTCGGTCAGTGTCCCTACCTACTGTGAAGTGCGGCGGATCCTGTTCTGTCCGACTGACTGACTGAAGCTCCGCGGTACAGGTGAACGACGCCGGCGCCGGCGCGTGGCTGTCCTTGTCGGAGATCATGATGTGCGACAAGAGTCAGCTGGAGCCGCCCAACAGCGTCAAGCTGCTCGACCGCAGCCTGTTCGTCGCCCAGGCGCTCGAGGGAGAGGTGCAGCTGGTGGACTGCCGACCGGAGAGCGAGTTCCTCGGCGTGAAGGCATCCGTCCCCGTCGCGGGTCACCTCCGCGGCGCGCGCAACGTTCCGTTCGAGGACATTTTCGCTGCGGACAGCGGCGACGGCAGCACGTTCGTCCTCCACCAGCAGGAGCTGCGCGCGGTCTTCGAAGCCAACGGCGTCGTGTTCGACGCCGCTGTGGCGGTTGTCGCAGCGGACGTCGCCGAGGCGGCGGCGGTGGCCACCGCCCTACTCGTCAGCGGCCACGAGTCGGTCCTGCTCTGCTGCGTACCGCTAGATGAGGAGTTGGTGTTGCAGCTTCCAGAGGAGTTCACGGAGGATATCTTCGCGACGGACGCGCTGGTGCTGCCCGACAACGAGGGCAAATTCGACCTGTCCCCTAGCGCGGAAAACGCCGGTATTGAGGCAACAGATGAAGAAGCCAAGGGGCTCAGCAAGACGTACGATGAGCGCATGGGTGGCAAGGACGAGTTTGGCGACAAGGTGAAGCCCAAGGACCCGAAGAAGCAAGGCCACGAAAGCACCGTCGACGAGGTCGTGTGGGTCGTCGAAGGGCGGCGATACTTCGACATGCCCTCGCCAGTGACCAAGCACGAGTTCCTGGCCGCGTCCAACGCGATTTACCGCGTGGTCTCGTTCGTGCTCGCGCCGTTCGGGTTCCCCGAGTCGCTGCACGACAAGATGACGCTGTCGGAGGTCAAGACGCAGTGCGGATCGCTGTTCCAAGACGTGATCGAGGTGTGCTCGGACCTGATCTACCAGCACAGGGGCTTAACGGAAGGCGCCATGGCCATGAGCGTACACAAGTGGGTGGAGGAGGTCCACGACGAGGATTGCACCGACCAGGTGAAAGCCATCAATGAGATCTGGAGAGAGCTGTACGACCCGCCGCGCATCGTCGAGGTGCCCGACCTGGATGAGGAGCACGTGCTCCAGATCGCGTCGCAGCTCAAGACCAAGATGGTGGATAAAGTGCTCAAGCGCACTCCGTGGGCGTTCGACAAGTTCGAAATCGACGAGGAGCTCGTGAAAGCGACGAAGAAGTCTACTGCAGAGTCGGAGGTCGAGTGGAAGGTGGTTGAGGACGACTTGGGCGAAGACGAACCGTCGGAGAGCGAATCTTCCGACGAGACAGAAGCGTATACCGAGAGCCCGGCAGACCACAGCGACAAGAGCGCGGAGACAAAGGGGCAGAATGGTGCACAGACGGAGACCAAAGAGGCTGGCATTGAGACGGAGACAGACAAGCTTCATGACGAAGACGAGAGACGCGAAGAGGACAACGTCGAGACGGACAAGAGCGCGTTTGAGGACGCGACTACCACGACCGAAGACGCAGCCGTCGATTCCAACTTTGAGACGGGCAACAGCGGGGTCGATGATGCCGCTACCACGACCGAGGACGTGATCAGCGATGCCAACGCCGAGGAAGGCGAGGTCAAGTCTGAGAAGGGCTACGCGATTGACAATTCTTCCCCGTGGAGCTGCATGTATCCTACGACGGTATATGCGCTGGGCTTTATCCCATGCGATAGCAAGGACTCCCTGCGCAAGCTGAGCACGCTCCAGATCAAATCGTTTATCCAGGCTGTTGCGGAGGCTGCGTGGGAAGTGGTCGGGGACGTTGACCATCTCAACTCGATCCAGTTCGAAGCGCTGTGCGAAACACTGAAGGAAGAGGCTCGTGCGTCGGTGGAGGAACGCAAGGCTGAGTCGGAGGATGCGCTGTACGTCATGAAGCACTTCCTGACGCGATCGTCGGCGATTGAGGAGGCGCACGTGAATAGTCTGTTCTCAGTCCGGGACGCGCTGAACGACGGCAACCGCAAGCTGCGATCCGGTCGACCTGCTGTCGCGCTCGCAGCGTACGCAAAGGCGTTCGATCACCTCCCGCTCTTTCACAAGTCGCTCGATAAGGTGCTGGTCGGCCGCAGCGGCTGCTTCATCGAGCTGGGCCAGCTCTCCCGCGCGAAGACGGAGGCGGAGATCTCACTCAAGCTGAACCCGTTCAGCGCTGGCGCGTACGACTGCCTTGGCAAGGTGGAGGAGAAAAGCGCGCGTCCGCACGAGGCGATGCAGCACTTCGTCACGGCCTTCATCTTGGATGGCTCGCGGTCGCAGGAGCACGCCGAGTCGATCGACCGCGTGGCGCGGTTGGTCGGCCGCGACGTGGCCAAGAGCCTGTTCGACGAGATGGTCAAGGTCCACGAGCTCCCGTCGTCGTGGCTCGTGGAGAGCTACTTCGAGTCCTTTGAGCACGACGCGGACTACGCGATCGCGCTGCCGAGCGACGTCGCTACGAAGGTGGAGACGGACCAGAGCGACGTGGATGCGCTCTCGCTCCTGCATCGCGCCATCTTCCACAAGCGCAACAAGGACTTCGGCGACATGCAGCGCGACGTGTGGGCGCTCGTGTCGATGGACATGGCCGCCGCCGGTCTGACGCCGGCGCAGCAAGCACTGGCGCTGAACCTGCACGCGTCGCTGCTGTACGTGGTTGGCGACGTCCACGCGGCCGTCGATGTGATCGCCAAGAGCCTGGAGCTGCACCCGACGTCCGTGAACGGGCTGGTCAAGAAGGGCGGCTTTCTGGCCGAGATCGGGGCGACGCTCGAAGCGACGGCGTGCTTCAGCGAGGCCATGGAGCTGGACCCGAACGACGCCGACGTGTACCTGCACATGGGCCAGATGGAGCTGCTGGACGGCAACTACCAGGCCGCGGTGCAGGTGCTTCGCCGCTGCATCTCTCGCTCGGACGCGCTGCCGGTGACGCGCGTGTCGTACGGCATGGCGCTGTACAAGAGCGGGTCCGTCTTCCAGGCGAACGACGTGTTCGACGAGGCGGTCGCGGCGTTCCCCGAGTCGGCCGAGGTGCACCTGTTCCACGGCGAGGTGCTGGCCGACCAGGGCGACTACGCGCAGGCCATGCGGCGCTTCCTGCGCGCGCTCGAGCTGTCGCCGCAGTGCCCGCTGCCGTTCCTCAACGCCGGGCGCGTCTACGTGGGCACGAACGACCCGATGCGCGCCATCGCGCACTTTGAGCAGGCGCTCGAGATCGACCCGCGCTGCTCGTCGGCGCACCTCGACATCGCGCAGGTGCTCTTCGCGCAGGGCCGCACGCGCGAGGCGCTCGAGCACTTCGCGGCTGCCGCCGCCTGCTGCCGCTTCCTGCCCGAGGTCGAGGAAGTCTGCTCCTGCCAGGAGATGGCCAAGATGCAGCTGCACGTCACCGACATCCTCGGCGTCGAGCTGCGCCACATCATGCGCTCCAAGTAAGTAGACTCGTGAAAAAAAGTAGTGTCCACCACATTATATAGCCAAGGGCGTTGCCCAAAAGTAGCGTGGCCCACGTGATATTGTGGCTGAAGCGAAGCGAATTCACCCTGGAAGCTCCTATTGTTGACGGGCTTTGGCGCCTGACCTGGTTCGGCACGCGCCGCGGCTCCTCCTTCCTTCATTAGCGCGGCTCCCGGCGTCCCTGCGGACCGTCAGCCTTGCGATCATCAGCCGCCCACCCCCGCGCCTCCAGCGAGCGACTCACCATGGGCAACGGTGGCAAGCACCCGGCGTTCCACTACGCGATCCTGGTGAGCCTGGCGGGCGGCGCCGGGTACGTGGCCAAGCGCAACACGGCGTCGCTGGTGGGCGGCCTGGCGCTCAGCGTCGGCTTCCTCGGCGCGGGCATGCTCGTGCTCACGGACAGCATCTCGGACCACGCGTTCGGCCACGGCACGGGCGTGGCCATGTCGGCGCTCATCGCCGGCGTCATGGGCCGCCGCGCGGCGCTCTCGGGGCTGCGCGGCGCGCCGCTGCTGCTCGCCTCGGGCGGCGCCGCCAGCGCCGGCTACCACGCGCACCAGCTCGCCAACCCGCCCTTCCGCCACCGCTACGTGCCCGGCGCGCACGCCCCCATCCCCGCCGACCTGCGCGACCTCGGAGCTGCTCCTCGGCGCTGACGGCGTCCGGCAGGTCCTCTGGATTGTGGACTCGGCTGTTTACTCCACGCTCCCGATCAAGTACGAAAGCTGTGACTTGATCGCAGTGTGATGGTCATGCATGAGAATGAATGTTTGAGTGAGCTCCCCACGTTTCTATACTGTCTTGCAGTTAGAGAGCCACCACTCGCGAACCCGCCAGCGACTTCGCACACCGCGTGACCCCCCCTCCCGCCCCGCCCCGCCCCGCTGTCGGACGATGGCGCACCACCCGACGTACACCATGGGCGGCCTGCTGGCCGTGGGCGGCACCTTCGGCTACCTCAAGTCCAGGAGCGTGCCGTCCCTCGTGGCCGGCGTGACGCTCGGCGCCGGCTTCGGGCTCGCCGGCTACATGCTGCAGAGCGGACACATGACCAACGGTCACGGCGTCGCGCTGCTGCTGTCCACCGTCACCATGTCGGCCATGGGCGTGCGCGCCGTGCGCTCCAGGAAGCCGCTGCCCATCGCCGTCTCGTCGCTCGGCGCGCTCTCGGCCGCCTACCACGCGCAGCGCTTCTCCGAGTGGATCGGCCAGGAGTAGGGAGGGCGCCTTAGGCGCTGAAGCACTAGCTCTCGGTCCGACGCAGCGCGCTGGCTAGCCCACCGACGGCTTCGACGGCCTGCCGCAGAAGCAGCAACGTCTAGCCCCCAGTGCGTTTTCTAGCTGCAGAGAATACACGAACCGGATTGCCGTACGGCGTCGAGACTGCTCTAGTGTCGCGTGGCACTTGCTATATATACCGCTTGAGGTGGCGACGACGCGCTGGAATGCCCGGGATGACGCCCGACCTGCCGCCGGAGGACGTCGCACGGGTCGTGCACGTGCAGAAGCTGGTCCGTAGCCGCCTTGCGCGCCGCCGCGCCGCCGGGATCGCGCGTGGCGTCTACCGAAAGTGTCTCGACTCGGCCAGCGGCTCGGTCTACTTCTGCAATCTCCGCACTGGCGGCGCGTCATGGCTCAAGCCGACGCTCTTGGGCCGGCAGGACGCCGAGTGGCTCGCCGACGACGCGCAGCAGGGACGAGCGAGTGAGGAGCACGCTCCGGTCTCCGCTGACGGCGACGAGCGCGCTGCTGGTGGTCCCGCCGAGCCAGCGAAGGCGACGAAGACGGAGGACGAGTCGACCGACGACACGCTCGACCGGCTCAACTCCAAGCAGTGGGGCGAGCGCTTCGCCGAGAGCGTCGCGTTCCAGCAAAAGTGCCGCGCGGACAAGCTCGCGCTGGCCAAGAAGCACCGGCGCAAGGTTGCGCGCGCCGTGCGCGACTGGGAGCGCAAGGCGTTGGCGGACAAGCAGCGTGCGCGAGCCGAGCGACTGACGCAAGTGGCGGCCGACAATCTGCAGCAACGGCAGAGCCTGCGCGACGGCGAATCGGTGCGCTCGCCCGTGCTGTCCGGAGCGTAGTGGCCGCGATGGTCTCATGCGTGTGTGCACTGATGTACCGCGACAGCGCCAAAACACCGAGTCGATCCGCGAGGCGGCGCTCCGGGGACACTTGGACCGCGTCCAGGAGCTGCTCGCGCTCGGCTTCAGCCCGGACGCAGAGAGCGTACGCCGTTCAGTGCCGTCGACGCCCTGTAGCTCTCAGCGCTGACCGTCTCGGTGTGATACAAGGCGATGGGGCTCACTCCGCTCCTCGCTGCCTGCCAGAGCAGTCACGTGCACGTCACCAGGCTGCTGCTCGCCAGTGGCGCCGACGTCAACCACCTGCACGTCAAGACGGG
The DNA here is from genome assembly GCA_023338025.1 of Phytopythium oedochilum. Taxonomy (NCBI): domain Eukaryota; phylum Oomycota; class Peronosporomycetes; order Pythiales; family Pythiaceae; genus Phytopythium; species Phytopythium oedochilum. The sequence continues at coordinate 56,294 of JAADXX010000012.1, read as the reverse complement.
TCGGACGGCGCTGATGGAGGCCTGCAGCCGGTCGAGCCGCACTCTCGTCAAGGAGCTGCTTCGCTACGGTGAGTCTTCTGTTGCTGAGCGAGTGTGTCATGGATGATCTCACGACGTCGCATGGTCCGGTCAAAGGCGCCAGGATCCACATGAGAGACGCGCACGGCGAGTCTGTCTTTGACAGCATGAACGACTCCAGCATCCAGGAGATGGTGGCGAACGCCTGCAGTGTGTGGCGACCGGCGAACGCGGCGCTGTTCCCGACGGAGTTCCGCACTGCAGCTCTGACGCTGGCGCTAGTCGCCAAGCGCCAGCGAACGATGTGGACGGCGGACAAGATGACCGCACGGCGCGAGCTCATTGAGACCAAGCAGCGACTCCAGCGAGCGTTTGTCGACGCGCGCGTGCGCTACGACGAGTCTCTGCGGGGCTGTAGCATGGCGCCGACGGTTCTGAGACGCCTGGCAGCCCTCGAGGAGGCGGACGACCGGTTCGCCGATGAGCGACGCCGTGTCGTCAAACAGCTTCAAGCGGCGGTGGATGCTCTGCGGCTGTCCGAGAAGCCAAAGTTCCTCGAGGAGGGTGTGATCTGCGCCATCCTGTCGTTCTGCAGCCGCCACTGGTTCGAGATCGACACGTCCCGGCGGTCCAGACGCTCCAAGGCGACGTCTAGGCGCTCGGCCAGTGCACTCACAGGCGACAGCAGCTCGTCTCTGTCGAGAATTGCGCCGTCCAAGCTGAGAGAGCCGCCTGGTCAGCTACCGCGGGAGCTTCAGGACGAGTGGCAGGAGTTCCAGCAGGCACTGCAGGTGAGTGTAGACATCGGCAGGCGTCGTCCAGCCAGTGTATTGACGGAGTATGACACGCGTTGCTGCATGTCACGCAGGTGACGCGCGCTGCGCTCTCGGCCGCCCAGTCGATCGAGTGCTTCGACCCAGCGAGCGGCGTGGCAAAGACCTCGGCCGGCGAGAGCCTCGCTGACCTAGACGTCCACGTCGTGCAGGCCGAGAACCTCCCATGGCGAGACCCGCGAGTGTGCGATACTGTGCGTGCGTGTGCGCTGCGTGCTCGCCTGGCATTCGCCTGGCTCACTGACTGCGCTCTGTCGTAGATGGACCCGTTCGTCCGCGTGTACCTCCGCCAAGGCGCGCCTGCCAGCTCCCCGCCCGTGTCTTTCGACTCGGAGATCCGCATCGGCACTCGGGATCCCGTCTGGAACTTTAAGTGTCGACTGATCGGCGTGCCGTCCACGCAGTGCGAGCTCGCCGTCCAGGTGATTGACCAGAAGCGCGACGAGCCCGCCGGGGAAGCGAGCGTCCCCCTGCGCGCGCTGCTGGACCAGCGAGAGCACGACGAGTGGCTCGTCCTCCCACCGACGCTGAGACAGCAAGTTCTGGAGAAGACACCTCGCTTCGTGCCCGCTCGCCTGCGCGTCAAGCTGACGTTCTCGCACACCAAGGTGGGCTGCGCTGGCATCCCCGACGGTCCATGTGTGGTCTGGGAGCCTGACGTGTGTGTGTGAGCTGTGTCTTCTCCTCTCCAGTCGCTCGTGCTCACGCGAGAGCTCCAGCGCATGCTCAAGACGCGCGACGCGATCGTCCAGAAGAAGCGAGAGCACGTGCAGCTTGTCGCCAACGCGCTGCTTCTCCAGTTACCCTAGTCTTCTCGAAGCGAATCCATGCAAACGCCACCGCCTAGCTACCGTCTAGTGGTGCCGCTCGCGCGCGGCGTACTTGTCCGCCGCCCAGCCGGGCAGCGTCGGCAGCTGCACCTCCTCTCCGTCCCGACCCAGCCGGCGGTACAGATCCTCCACGTACATGTGCTTGATGAGGCCGGGCGGCCGCGCGTCCGAAAACGCGGCCAGCGCCTCCGTCACCGAGCAGCCGAGCCGCTGCACCATGTACGTGACGACGAGGTAGCCCGTGCGGTTGAGGCCGTGCGTGCAGTGCACGGCGACTCGCCCTGCCGGCTGCTTGGCCACGAAGGCGTCCACAATCTCGGTGAACCTGGCCACGTCTTTGGCCTGCGGCGGGGCGTGGAAGCCCTCGATCTTGAGCTTGACGTACTCGACGCCCGAGCCCTGGAACTCGGCCGCGCCGTCGTAGTACTTGAACGTGTTGGTCAGGTCGATCACGAGGCGCACGTCGAGTCCCCTGGCCGCCTGCTCGTCGACGAACTGGCGTGGCGTCCACTGCTGCTCGCGCTCGGCCGCGCGCTGGAACAGGTGCGCGTGCTTGTCGTCCAGCGGCACACGGATGGGGACGAAGCGCGATTCGCCCACGACGCCGCCCATCTTGGGCACGTCCGTCCAGTTCTTGGGGATCGAGATCTTGGGGCCCTTGCCAGCGCGGCGCCCACGCGAGCGGCCGTGCGACCGGCTGCGCGCATTTCTCGCCGGCTGCGCGCCTGGGCCGGGTGCCTGGGCGGACGCCTCGGTCCTCACGTGCTCGCCGATGCTCGCCATGGCTTGGTCGCGCACCGGACTGCGCGAGCGCGACGTCGATCGGAAGCGGAAGTGGCGCGAGCGCACAGGGGACCGCGACCGCCGCCTTCTGTCCCTGCCGCTGGACCGCGACCGGGTCCGAGGAGACGCTGGCTGGAAGCGGTGGTGGCGCCGGCGCGACGCGGACGGCGACCGACTCCTGCGCGACTGGCGCCGCCTCGCGCGCAGAGACCGGCTCCTCCTGCTGCTGCTGCGGCTGGGGCTGCGGCCCCGACTGGACGCGCGGCCTCTGCTCCTGCTCCTGCTCCTGCTCCTGCTGCGGCGCCTGCTGCGGCTGCGGCTGCAGCTGCGTCGCCGGCGTCGCTCGTCGCTCGTCCGCCGACGGCCCTCGCGCATCCAGCAGCTGCACTGTATCAGTCGCCGCCCGCCGTTCACCAAGGTCGAGCGTACCCCTTTGGGGTACGCAGGGTACGCAACTCAGGGTACGCAACTCAGGGTACGATTGCGCGTCATTCCCAACCTCAAATTCAAAATGACAATAATTGATACCTTCGCGCAGATTTCTCTATCATACCGCGACGATTCGTACCAACTTCTGGAAATATGCAGCGAGATGAGTCGACATGCGACGCCGTGACCGACGCCGGAGCGACCGACCCGAGCCATGGCGCCGCCGCTGCGCGTGCTGTGCCTGCACGGCTGGCGCACGAGCGCGGCCGTCCTACACATACAGACGCAGGCGCTGCGACGCGCCTTCGGTCCGCGCGCCGAGTTCCTGTTCGTGGACGCGCCGCACGCGGCGTCGGGGCCGGCGGCCGCCCCCGTGCGCGCCATGTTCGCCAACCAGGCGCCCTTCTTCCAGTGGTGGGACGCCAACAAGCGGCCGCTGGCCGACGGCAGCGGCTCGTCCTGGACCTACGATGGCGCCGAGCTGTCCATGGACTTCCTTGTGGGCCACGTGCACGCGCTGGGCGCCGTCGATGTGGTGCTCGGCTTCTCGCAGGGGGCCGCCGCCGCCGCCATGCTCACGGCGCACTACCGGAAGGTCTACGGCCGCGTGCCGTGGCGCGTGTGCCTGCTCGTCTGCGGCTTCCTGCCGCGCACGGCGGCCACCAAGCACCTGTTCCAGGACGCGGCCGGCGCGCCGCGGCCGCTCGACGTCGCCTCGGTGCACGTCATCGGCCGCGAGGACGACCTGGCGCCGCAGTCCGAGACGCTGTTCCGCCACTTCGCCGCGGCCTCCACGCGCGCCGTCAGGCTCGAGCACGGCGAGGGCCACCGCTTCCCGTCCCCGCTCGCCCACCGCGACCTGTACGCCGAGATCGCGGACACGGTCGTCGAGATGGCGGCCGCCCCGACCGCCGCCGCGCGGGTCTAACGCCCGAGAGGACCAGAAAGCAATAGAGACCCTCCTTGCCCGCCTCGTTGACACCGCTCCGTGACTCTAGTAGCAGCGAGCACCCTCTCTCTCACTACCCGACGCGCTCAGTAGAGCAGCTGGAGCTCGCGCAGCGCGTCGAGGCTCTTCTGCATCGCGTGCAGCTCCGTCTCGAGCTGTGCGAGGCGCTGCGAGTCCTGCGCGCGCACGGCCTCCGGCACCTTGGTCGCGTACTGCGCGTCTCGCTGGCGGCGCTCGAGCGCGTCCGCAGCCTTCCGGCTCTTGCCCAGGCGCTTCTCGAGCCGGGCGATCTCCAGCTCCACGCGGTGCGTCGTCTCGGCGTCCTCCGGCACGGCCAGCATCACTGATGCGCGCATTCGCAGACGGATTAGGCGCATGATCGACCTGACGAGGCTCAGGAGCGACCGACTCACCCTTGCAGGCATCCGAGACGGAGTGCGTGAGAGCGCGGGTGGCCGCCGACGCGTGGAAGTCAGCAGCGCGCACGATGTCGACGGCGACGCGGCACTGCGTCTCCACGTCGTACGCCGCGCTCCGCATCTCGGCGAGCACTCCGTCATCGGAGCACAGGATCTGCACACGCGGAGACTCGCTGCAGACAGACAGCAGCAGCCCAAAGTGTCAGCCCACTCGCCAAATGTAGTATGTAAGCTGACGTACCCGTCGGCGCCCGACGTCGGCGCTAATGTCTTGACCGTGTGGCGCAGCGAGCGGATGCCGTGGATCACGTCAAGCACAAGCTGCGGTCATTCCATCCGAGCAACACGCTGAGTCGTTAGTGTCCTAGCGAGGATACCGAGATGCCGTGAGCTGTGTCGTACCGTCATGCGCCGTTCGGCGTCCTCGTCAACCCACGACCGCATCTCGGCCTCCTCCGGGTACGAGGCGCACAGAATGGACGTCTCGACCGGATCAGCGGTGCCAAGCGGCCCGGTCGTGCGGATGCGCTGCCTAATCTCAGCAAATGAGAGATAAACGGTTAGAGTATCGAGGTGGCGCGCCGTTGAGAAGCTGTCGCACGCACCACAGCTCCTCTGTGACGAACGGCGTGAACGGGTGCAGCAGGCGCATCGAGTAGTCCAAGCAGCGGTGCAGCGTGGCCTGCGCGCTCTGCTTCTGCAAAGCGCGGAGCTCTCGCGAACCCGCGGCACTTGCGCTGCTGTCCAGGCGGTTCCCGTACAGAACCGGCTTGCTGAACTCGATATAGACGTCGCACAGCTCCTGGATGAAGAAGCGCTGGAACGACGCCACGCTGGTCGCCAGGTGGTTCGACTCGATGCCCTTGTTCACCTCCGCTACCACACTCGCCTGCTCGCATCAGCCAGTCCGTAAGTCTGCCTTCAGCGACACAGCGACAAGTGGCAGCGTACCAGTCGGCTCAGAATCCAGCGGTCCGCGAGGCTCATGCCATCTCGGAGTTGCGCAAGATCCTGACGGGTAGCATCACTACTAACGCTCTCGGCCTCGGCTTCGAGCAGCGGGAGCGCGTAGCGGACGGCATTCCAGATCTTGTTGCAGAAGTGGCGGTACGAGATGACGCGCTGAACGTCCATGTTGATCTGACGGCCTGCGTTGCCGCGTCAATGCCACAAGCCATCAGTTCCATGGCGAATGAAAGCCGCCAGCGCAACTGACGCACCCTGCTGGAGGTACGACGCGAGCGTGAACCGCAGTGCGTCGGTTCCGCAGGTCGGGATGCCGTCCGGGAACTCCTTCTTGAGCTCCTTCTCTGCCTTCTTCAGCTCTCGTGGACCAACGTTGCCGCTCTTGACGGACCAAAGCAGTCAATCTCTCCTGTCAGACTCCGGATATCAAAGAGATCTAACACAGACACGCATCAAGCGAACGCACCATCAGATCCGACAGCAGCTGGTCCAACGTGATGCCGTGGATGACATGCAGCGGGTCGATGACGTTGCCGAGACTCTTGGACATTTTCCGGCCGGCCTTGTCGCGCACCATCGGGTGGAGAAGCACCTTGTTGAACGGGACGCGGCCCGAAAACTGCTCATAGTCGGCAGATAGCTAGCGCAGTCAGTGGAACTAGCTACCGTTGGGGGGTCAGTCGACAGAAGCGATCCCCACCTCTTCACACAGCATGGCCATTCGCGCGACCCAGAAGAAGAGGATGTCCGACCCGGTCTCCATCAGATTCAGAGGGTAGGCCGACTCGAAAGCTGCCGCATCGTCGCCTTCGCTTGGCCACCCCTAGCCATTCACAAGCGCGCATTAGCATATCCCACCCACGGTCTGTCGCATGTACGCTGCCACTTACAAGCGCCGACAGAGGGAGCAGACCCGAGCTGAACCACGTGTCGAGCACGTCCACGTCTTGCTCCATGTCCTCGTCGTCGAGCTGCACGCCCAATTCGGCCTCGGCCTTGCGCCGAGCGTCTGACACTGAGCGGCCCACGAACCACTGCTCGTCTGACGCTGGCTTGCCGAAGGCAGCCAGACGCGCGCTGCTCACGCGGTACGCGGGGATGCGGTGGCCCCACCAGAGTTGGCGGCTGACGCACCAGTCCTGGATGTTCTCGAGGAAATAGAACCACGTGTGCGCGTGGCTCTTGGGCTTGATCTCCATCACGCCGTTGCGCACGTTGTCTACCGCTCGCTTCGCCATGGAGCCGCAGTCGACGAACCACTGCGGCATGAGCAAAGGCTCGATGACGTTGCCCGAGCGCGAGCAAACCGACAGCGTCGTAGAGTGGTTAAGCTGGGAAGGTCCAAGACATCCGCGCTCATTAGTATGAGAACGAAACCCTCGGTGTCTCATGCTGACGTACCTTGTCAACGTAGAGCCCCATCGCCTGGAGCTCCACCACAACTTGCTCGCGCGCTTGGAACCGGTCAAGATGGAGGAACCGCTCGTCGATATCCCCGCACATTTTACCGTATCGGTCGATGACCTCCTTCTCCGGGAGATTGTGGCGCTGGCCGCACTCAAAGTCCTTCGGGTCGTGCGCGGGAGTCACCTTGACAACACCTGGCGAGATGGCGACATGCGTAAGCTCTAGCACTCTGATAAGTTTGCAAGCGTGGCGCCTTTACCGGTTCCGAGCTCCATGTTGACGAGAATGGGGTCCGTAACGATGGGGATGCGAGCGCCAGTGAACGGGTGAAGCACCTCACGTCCGTGCAAGCGCTGGTAGCGCTCGTCATCCGGGTGGACAGCGACCGCTACGTCGCCGAAGATGGTCTCTGGACGAGTCGTGTCGATCTCCAGGTACTCGTCCGTGTCGGCCACCTAGTCCAACAGCCAGCCAGCACATCAGCACGATATCATCTCCAGCTCAGATGACCACCGATACGCGCGCTACCTGGTAGCGGATGCGGTGCATGACGCCGAATTCGACGGGCTTGTCGTGTCCCGGGAGCATCTTCAAGGTGGACCCCTCGAGCTGCTCGGCGTCGACCTCAATGTCCGAGATAGCCGTCTGCAGCGTCGGGCACCTACCACACAACACACGCGCCAGTCAATGCCAGCTCGCACGCTCCATCGCAACAAGTGGACGCGCAGTACCAGTTGACCATGCGCCGGCGCCGGTAGATGAGGCCGCGCTCGTGCAGCTGGACGAAGGCGTCTACCACTGCTGTCGACCTGCGTAACCACACCGCAGACGGACGCGACACTCAGACGAAGAGAGCGACAGACTCTTGACCACGGCTGTGAACACGCACCGCGCGTCGTCGAGCGTAAAGTACGACTCGTCCTTCTTGACGATGGCGCCGAGGTGGTCGATCTGCTCCATGATGCGGCCGCCGTACTGCTCGTTCCACTTCCAGACCTCGTCCACGAACGCCTCGCGGCCCAGGTTGTGGCGCGAAAGCCCGCGCTCCTTGTGCAGCTTGCGCTCGACCACGCTCTGCGTGGCGATCCCGGCGTGGTCGAGCCCCGGCAGCCAGCGCACGTCGAAGCCGCGCATGCGGTGCCAGCGCGCGATGGCGTCCTGGATGGTGATGGTCAGGGCGTGGCCGATGTGCAGCGCGCCCGTCACGTTGGGCGGCGGCAGGATCATGCTGAAGGTCCGCTCCTTGCGCTGCTGGGCGTTGGCAAGCGTCGGCGCGTGCTGCGTCACCACCTCCTGCCAGTACGCCTGCCAGCCGCGCTCCACCTGCTCCGGGTCGTACGTCGCGGCGAGCGGCGCATGCTTCACGCGCTCGCGCACGGCCCGCGGGAGCGCCACGTGCGGCGCCGACGCGGCCGACAGCGCCCTTAGGACCGGTGCTCGCTGCAGCCGCGAGAGCAGCGCCGGCGGGCGCCGGGACGCGCCGGAGCGGCCGCGCGCCAGCAGGATGCTCGTCATGCCCACTGCCCAATGCGCAATGCTATCGTATCCACCGCACAGTTACAGTCTAGGTCGCTCCAGATTTGATCATCTGGAACGCTCCAGACTCTCGTTCTGGACCGCCCCACAATCGGACCCGCTCGCTCGAACGAACTCGGAAGGCCATCATCAAGATGCAGAGGATGCGGGCGGCGCGCCGCCTCGGCGCCTCCACTGCGCCGCGCCCGCGGCTCTCGACTGCGAGCGCGGCCGCCTCTGGTGGCGATACGCAGGCGGCGGCGCGCTCGTACCGCGACGTGGCGCGCGACGGGCCGCGCGTCCGCGAGCTGCTGCTGGCCAAGTCGCCCGACGTGACGTGCAAGAATCTCATGTGCGAGCACGTGGGCGACGCGTGCGCCTGCCGCCTGGCGCTGGTGCTCGAGCGCGCGCCGGCGCTGGAGCGGCTCGACGTGTCGCGCAACGGCCTGCGCGCGCTGCCGGACTCGGCCTTCGCGCTCGAGAACCTGGCGCACCTGGACGCGTCGCACAACCGGCTGGAGACGCTGCCCGAGCTCGTCGCGCAGCTGCGGAAGCTCGAGGTGCTCGACCTGCGCGCCAACCGGCTCGAGCGGCTGCCCGAGCGCGCGCTCGAGGCGCTGCCGAGCCTGCGAGAGGTGCGCGTCGCGCAGAACCCGCTGCTGGACGTGGCGTCCGACGCCCTTCGGCGGAAGCTCGTGCTGTGAGCACCGATAGGCTGTGTACGCGCGGGTCGACCGACGTCCGAGAGAATGCGATGGGCTTTATTGGGCAATACGCGCTGCTGTCGCTGTCTACAGTCGGGGCAGCACCACGCGCTCGCTGTCGCCACCGGGCACGACCGACGTGTGCTTGCGCTGCGACTCGCGCTTGACCATGGCGCTCGTGCTGGCCATCGCGCGCAGCTCGTGGTGCCCGCTCGTGTTCTGGCGCGAGCTCTTGTGCCCCGCCATCGTCTTGGAGCTGCGCCGCGCGGCCAGGTCCTGCATGGACGCGCCGCTGCCGCTGCCGCGAGTGCTGCTGCCCGACCGGTTGAGCCGCATGCCGCTCTTCTTCTTGGCGGGCGACGCCGACCGGACCTCCTCGGAGTCGGACGCGTCGTCGCCCGCGACCGACCAGTCCGCAGTACCCTCGCTCCCAGCCTGGGACACGGACGAGCTCTGGTTGGCCTTGTCCAGCTCGTCCGTGATGGCGAGCGAGATGGCGTCCACGAGCGACCCGGTGCTGCCGCCCAGACCGCCCTCCGACAGCGCCGAGACCTGCTGCAGCCGCGGGTCAGCGATCCGCACGCGCACCTTCTCCTCGCGCACCCGCATCACGCGGAAGCTGCCGTAGAGCTTGTCCTGCGCCGACACGCCGCTTGGCGGGATCGCCGGCGCTAGTGTGGACAGGAACGACCGCGGCTCGGCCGGCACGAAGCGTGTGTCGTCGATGGACGAGCTGTGGAAGACCCACGATACCGGCAACTGCGACCCAAGCCGGAGCGACGTGTTGCCCGGGATGAAGGCCCAGTCCGCTGGCCGAAGGGGAGGCAGATTCGCCGGAACGGCCGCGGCCATGCGGTCGACGCGCTGGATGCTGACGTGGTCCAGCTCGCTCATGGCCAGTAGCGTGGCAACCACGCCCTCCTCCATCTCGTCGGCGCCGATCGCCTCTTCTGAGCCCTCCAGCCATTCGCCACTCTCCGCGGCGGTGTGGCCGTGCTTGCGGCTGTGCTTGATGTGCGCCAGCGCGACTGCACAGGCCGGCGCCATGTCGCTCCCGCCGGCGTTCGCGAGGTGGATCAGCAGCTTGACGACGCCACCTGCCATGAGGCTTTCGAGCGATGCAGACTTGCACCCCGTGACGTTGTACAGCGCGAGGATGAGGTGCTTGACCACCTCTCGACTGCCGCCGGTGGCGATCGACTGGATGAGCCGGATCAAACGCGGGTCGTCTGGCAGACCGGCAGCGCACTCGCTCGACGTCGACAGCGTCCGCAGGATGATGGAGCAGCGCTCGCTGAGCTGCGACTTGGGCGGCGCCGCGCTCCGACCCTTGTCATCTCCTGTGAGCAATGGCGCAGCGGCTGCGATGATATCGAGCGCGCCGTCGCTCATGACCGCTGCGGCCGCCTTCTCGCACTGCACGAGCTGGCTGAGGGCGTAGACGCACGAGAGCTTCGACGCGGGGGAGCAGTGCTCCGACATCACCTTGAGGACCCTGACGGCTCCCTGGGCCACGAGCTCGCCCCAGTCCTGCGGGTCTTCGGCCAACACCGCCACGATTTCCACGCACTCGTCGACAACCGGCGAGGAGATGGAGCCCGCGCTGCCTCGGTCCACGAACGCTGTGTGGAACACTTGGACGAGACTCTTCTCGAGCATCACCTTGCGGTTCTTGGCGTGGTAGGTCAAGTTGGACAGGGCCTGCGCGCACGCGAGGAGCACCTCGTCGTTCTCCGTCGACCCAAGCACCCGCACGATCTGCGTAATGGCGCCGGCCTCCTCCAGTCGGTCGTGCAGCGCCGGAGAAGTCGAGATGTTGCACAGCGCGTTGAGGCCGAACATGTTCTGCTGCGCGTCATCCGACGACACGATCTTGACGAGCGTCTCGACGAGGTTGTTGGCGGCCATGGCTTCACAGTTGGCGCGCTGCGCAGACAAGTAGCAGAGCACCGACGCGCAGTAGCGCATGGTCGGAGGGTCGTTGTGCTCGGTCAGTACGAGCATGGCCACGAGCGCGCCGCCCTCGACGAGTTTCAGCTCCGTCCCGGGCTTCATGGCGATGTTGGTGAGGCAGGCCGCGAGCCGCCGGTGGATGTCCTGGTTGCTGAACTCGATCTCGCACAGCTTGGTGATCACTTGCGCCACGTTGATCTCCATGAGGACGTCGATCATGGCCGGGTCGCACGACAGGTTGTACAGCGCCGTGACGCACAGCGAGCGAATCTCGACACTCTCGAGCCGCGCGAGCTTGACCAGCGCGTACAGCACGCCCTCCTTGATGTGCGCCATGCGGTACTCGTCGTGTGTGAGCAGGTTGTAGAGTGCGCGCGCGCAGATCTCCTTGGTCGAGTCGCTGTTGATGCGCAGCAGCGAGTTGACGATGAAGTCGGGCACCGTGCCCTCTTTCCAGATGTGGCGCGACCGCGATCGCTCAATCGCCAGGTTGCACAGCGTCACGGCCGAGTAGATCTGGATGTCCTCGATGCCGCAGCGCATCATGAGCGTCAGCGCCGGGTACAGCTCGGCGCACTTGGTGAGCTCCGGGCGGAAGGTGGCATTGGACGCGAGCTTGGAGAAGGCGATGGCGCACGTAAGAGTGATGTTGGCGTGCGGCGAGCTCGACAGGTCGATGAGCATCGACAACACCGGAGTCTTCTCGAGGCCCTCGGCCGCCAGGTTGCAGCACGCAGTTGAGCAGCATAGCAGCGTCTCCTTGTTGGTCGAGCTCATGAGTTTGCGGATCAGCCGAATGCAGTTGTCCTCGATCATGCGCGCGCGCGACTCGGCATCGAACGACAGATTGGCCATCACGCCGGCGCACAGCTTGATCGCCTCGTCGTTCTTGACGGGCCGCTGGAAGATGGTGAAGAGCGTCTTGACCACGTCGACGCGGATCAGCACCTTGCGCGAGTCGTCCACGAACGACAGGTTGAAGAGGCAGCTGAGCGCGCACTCCTGGCTGCGCAGCAGCACCACAGGCGTCTTGTCGGCCGGGTTCACCGCCGCCTCGTCCTCGACCTCGACGCCGTCCTTGTTGACGGCCATGCGCCTGCAGAGCCGAACGATCGCCTTGATGTTCTCGTCCTTGAGCAGGAACCCGTGGAGGCTTTTCTCGCACGAGATGTTGAACAGCGCGTTGGCGCACAGGTCCTTGATCTTTTCGTGCGTCGAAGTCGACAGGCGCGCGAGCACGGAAGGGATGTTGCTTTGCAGCAGCTCCGTGCACGTCGAAGGGTTGGCCAGCAGGCTGCACAGTGTCATGATGGCGTACTGCTTGGTCAATATGCTCGCGTCCTGTTCGAGGAAGTGCAGCAGCAGCGAGACCACTCCGAAGCGCGCGAGCAGTGGGCGGCTGTCCGGGGTTGACGACATGTTGGACAGGCTCAGCGCCGTGTTCTCCTGCACGGCCTGGTTCGGTCGTTGGCCCATGTCGATGAGCTGCACCACTGCCTCACTCAGCACGAGGTTCTTGAGCGACGGCGCGAACGACGAGATGTTGGCGATCGTGACGGCGCAGCGCTCGCGCACGGCGTCGCTGTCGTACTTGAGCAGGTCTTCGAGGCACTCGAGCACGCGCGCCTGACTCAGCATCTCGAGGTTGGTCTGCAGGCCTGAGAAGTTGCACAGCGCCGTCGCGATGTTCATCTTGACGTCGCCGTCGTTGACGCTCTGTGAAAGCTCGCAGATGTTGTCGAGAATGCCGTCTTCCACGACCTTGGCGCGCGGACCGCTCAGCAGCGACAGGTTGCAGATGGCTTCGGCCGAGAAGCTCGCGTTCGCGGGCTCCTTCTTCGACGAGAGCTTGAGGATCGCCTGCACGACGCTCTCGGCTACGGACAAGCCCGAGGCCGACGCAATGTTGATGAGTGCCTTGACGCACGCTTCCTTTGTCTCGTGGTCGGACGCGTTCAGCATCGAGATGATGGCCGACACGCAGCCTTCCTGTACCAACCGAAGCTGGCCCACGCGGTCGTACGAGATACGGCACAGCGCCATGGAAGTGTGACGCCGCACCTCTTCGTGCTGCGCCTTCGCGAGCTCCAGCAGCGCCAGCAGCACTCCCTCGTCGAGCATGCGTCCAGACAGCGTCACCTCGCACGTTAGGTTGAGGATCGCGGCCGCACAGAACTTCTTGACGTCCATGTCGTCAAAGGTCGACAGCCTGCTGATAGCTAGCATGCAGCCCTCGTCCACCATCCGCCGCTCGTTGCCCATTGAAGTCGTGAACTTGAGACAGCAACCATACAAGAGCATTAGTGGGGGGGCTTCCCACATGAATACAGACACCCGACGTACGTGGTAAATGCTGAAGGCGCACTCCTGCTTGAGGTGGATCTCACGCGTGAGTCCATCGAGGAGTGCGAGGCTCTCGTGGCTCTTCTCGCTTGCGTCGTCGTCGTCCAGGTCCGCCTTGCTCTCCTGGTTGTTCGCATCGCTCGCCACGTCGAACGGGTTCGACATGTCGATCGTCCCAGGCTTCCGGAAGCGAGACAGATAGATCATGCCGTCCTCGTAGTCGCCGCGCTGGCTGAATAGGTCGCCGGAGTACCCAGCCATGACATTCTCTCGACGCGGACCCCGCAGAATGGGGGATCGAGACGTGACCAGGATCGACTTGGAGCGAGGCGACTCGCCTATCGACGACCCGATCGACGCCTTGCGCACTGGGGCCGTTGGTGCCATGGCGGACAGGAGCGCAACACCAGGAGGGTTTCCTGGAGGTGGAGTCGGCTGCAAGGGACTGACTGCCGCCGACGCGACATTGCTGCTGCTCTCGTCACGGGTCTCTTGGGGGATGATCTTGGTGTTAATGTGCCGGTACAGTGTCCGCACGAGGTCCTCCTTGGTCGTGTGGTTCTTCCAGAAGTTGCGCTGGCGATGCAGCTTCCAGTGCTTCACGAGCTCCTTGAGCTCCTCGAAGCGGATCGGGGCCGCCGCTGGGTCGCGCTTGCGTGGGAACAGGTCAAACCGCGTCAGGTATTCGCGCAGCACCTCGAGCTCCTTGTCGCGCTCGAGCTCCTCAAGCAGCTCATTCGTGTTGCGAGCGTTCTGCGACAGTCGGTGGCTCATGCTTCGCGCCTTCTACTCATGCGCCGCCGCTCGACTCACCAACGCGCGTGGCGAGAACCAGCTCAGCACGGATTGAGCGAGCAGGAGTCCGTTTCGCGAACGCAGGCCGCGCTATTTTCTGCCGGCCCCGAATTGGAAGAACGGATCAGCGGCTTGAGCATCGTGGCGAGGCCCCTGTGTATAACCGCTTGGTGTCGAGAGAGAGACCGCTCTGATCTCCCTGTTGCGCGTCTTGAGCACTTTGCTTGGTCACCACCTTGGCGCTTGCACACCGGAGCGACGCTGGCTGACTGGAGATAGGTATCAGCACCAGGCATGGCGCTCAAGAGCTACCACAAGGAGACCCTCAATGGCACGTCGACCGCTTGGCAACCGTGTCGAGATAAAGTGGTGAGGCTGACGAGCCAGTGCGATGCCTCACGCTGTCGACAGATAACTGGTTCGAAGAGCGTGCTGCGCCGCTTAATGGGGTGCTTCCTCGGGACGGAGCGGTAGGTCTTCGTCTCACTCCACGCTCGGTGTCGACGCGCAATGCTTTTCTCTGACGACTGCACGTGACTCATCCACGCAGAAAGAGTACACGACCACCACGGGCTCCGATTTCGCTGGCGCTTGCCCTCTTGTGCCGGTGCGTTTGCTGTCCTCGGTGGTAAACATCTTGAGATCTCACCTTCTGCGTTCACTCGTCAGCGACAACGACCGCGAATGATCAACGACAATAACATCGGCGTGGCGATGCGTCACAGCGCCGGCGGGTTTGCGTCCGAGGGCTTTCGCTCCGTCCTGCCCCGGCCGGATGCTGAGCAGCAGCGTCGATATCTCAACTCGACGCACCGGACCTCCTTCGTGAACCACTTCACGAGCACGTCGATCCAAGCCGTCAACGCCGGGGCCGTGATTGCCGCCGGCGGACCTGGGGGCAGGGTCGTCGAACGCGGCAAAGCGGCGTCTGGCGCCATGGGCGAGGTCTTCCGAGTGAATTCCGACCCCCAGCGTGACACGCACGCCCAGCGATCGTGGCTGTATTCAGTCGACCCGATGATCCGCGCCGTGCATGAGCGCGCTGCCGCCTTAGCCGAGCCGACAGCAAACAACGCAGCCGGTGGAGATCGATCGCCAGCTGCTCCAGACTATCGGCGGAAGACTTCAGCCATCACCGGCGTCGGGTTTCACCACAAGGGCGTGTTTGTTGATGATTAATTCCCTCGACAGCCAGCGTTAGACGCATCATAAGCCCACACATGTCACGCAATAGAGAGAAGCAAACCTTGGGGAGTCGAACGGGTCGCTCGCTCCCTCCTCTTTATTTCAGCAGAAATCTCAATTCCCAGGAACGCGTCACTCCGTGCACATCCGGTAGCAACTCTGCCAGTCGATCCACAGAGAAGACAGAATCCGTACGTGAGCTGCCGCGACGCACCAAGAGATCCCACACAGCGCCGCACGCACCATGAACTCCTCCTCCGTCATGTTCAGCAGATCCTCGTCCTCCAGGTAGCCGAGTCTCTTGAGCTGGCCGTTCACCGTCACTTCAACGTCTGTACCGCTGCCTTCGTCCTCGTCGCAGAGCTCCCATTCAATGTCCTCAAGTTCCTCCTCGTCGGCCGCCTCGCCGTTCATTTCGGCGTCCCAGCCCTGCTTGTCCACACGAACCTCAACCTCTTCGTTGTCCCGATTCTCGTCGTTATAGCGCTCGAGCTCAGCCATGTACGCCCGCTTGAACGCCTCTTGCCGCTGCTCCTCAGTCATGTCGTTTTGAGCGAGCTGGCCGATGCCCTGGATATTGACGTCCATCTCCGCCTTCGCCTCTGCTTCAGCTGCGGCGGCAGCAGCTGCTGCTTGCAAATGCTTTGCTGCCATGTGCCCACTGATGGAGCTGCCCTGCAAGAACTCGGGCAGGGCCTTCGCCGCCTTGCTGGGTCGGACGGATTGCACTTCGTCCTAGTCAAAGAGCGATCGACAATCAGCAGAGCTCGACATCTGCGAGGTAACTATCAGCTATTACGCGTACCCCCTTCCGCTTCCGGTCCGCCAGGTACTCGTCCTCTGGCTGGTCGGCGCCGGCGATGTCGACAATAATCTCTTGGTCCTGAAAAAGCGAACGGTTAGCTTCAAGAGAGCAGGATGAAAGAGATACAAAAAGGTTGGTGGCATACCTGCGATCCATACGGGTACAGGTACGATTGGCTGTTCTGTCCGTCGCCTGGCCGCGAACCGCCAGCGCCGCCACCGCCGCCCCCTCCGCGACCGCCGGCAGGGCCTTCGCGATTGCGCGCGCTGTTTCCACCGATCCCTGCCGCTCGGTTCTCGCTCGGCAGGTTGCTGGGTCCGATAAATGCCCACGTCAATAAGGAAAACATCGTAGTTTGCCGAGAGCGAGAGCCACGCACCTCGGCAATGTGTTCCCATCCTTGACGTAGTCGCCGATGCGCTTCAGCACTTCGTAGATACCATCGTGCAGCCCCGTTTGTTTGTTCATCTGGTCCTTAAACTGTATCGTGACAAACGCCAGCGTTAGCAAAAGGACGAAGCCGAGAGCTACAAGTCGTGTCTGTCAGTCGGTACCTTGCGCTGTAGCTGCTGGATCTTCTCTAACCGGTCGTTGTTGTCGCACTGAAAGCAACAGCGCCGGTCACCACGCTACCCCAGTACCGCGACCGACCAAGGCGCCACCGAATGCACGAACCTCGACGAGCGGCTCGTTGCAGTGGCCGCAGTGGAACTGGTACTGACCGGGCATGAGCAGCCGTTGCACCTCCAGAGCCGTGTACTCTCGGCCGCAGTCCGGGTTCTTGCACTGGAAGGTCTGCCGCTCGATCTCGAGCTGCTCGCTGTCCTTCAGCTGCTCGTGCATGAGGTACAGGCGGTACTGCACCACGTCCACAAAGTACTTGTAGTCGATGTACCAGTACGACGTGGACGAGCTCCCGCCGACGCGCTTGTCGTTCAGCACCTCCCTTCAGCGCCGCAGTCGGCGGAAGCAGAGCCAGAGCCGCGTCAGCCATCGGTGCCTCCCATCAGCCTTCCGATTGCCTCCGTCTAGGGCGACGTACTCGCAGACGAGGTAGTCCTGGTGCAGCTCGTTCATGATCTTGCGCACTTGGCGCGTCTGCAGGTTCACGGCGTTGCCCATGTCGTCGTCCTGTCCCGCCACGACCGTCTCAGTCGCGGCCGCGTGCGGGTTGGCGCAAGGCGGGCGGCGGAGAAGCGCGCACCTTGAGGAACTTTTCGCGGATGAGCGCGCTCAGCACCACCACGTGCTCGTCCGCGTAGAAGGCGCTGGCGGTACCGAAGGATAGCGTTAGGCGAGCCCAGCGAGGGACAAGACGGTCAGGACGCCTGCGACCGCGCGTTGGCCCAGAAAGGAAGCGCGACGCACCGGCCCACGAGGTTCACGAGCTTCTCGACGAGCCCCGCCATGTTCACCCGCGACGATACCGCCGACTGTGGGCAAGCGTGCAGTTTTGTCGGAGACTGTCGCGCGGCAATTGCGAGGGTTTTGTCCAATCATGCAGCGTTTATCGAACACGGGTGGGTTGCGTTTGTGCCGTCGGATAATTGTTCGTATTTGTTACGGAAACTCCGGCTTGACCGCGTTGCAGTGCTGCTCTTCACGCGGTCGTGGGGCTGAGCAGCATCTTGGCGTGCGTCTCGCGCAGGCCCTTGAAGTACTTGACCGTCTTGACGCGCAGCTCCATGGTGGCGTCCTCGTCGCACACTGCGGGTGGTGGCCGCGGCGTCAGCTAATGAGTCCGAAACCAAAACGTAACTTGGGCTCGACGCACCGATGCAGGACTTCTGGTGCAGCTGCACCATGGACACGGTCCACATGTGGTTGACGCCCTCCTCGACGACCTTGTAGAGCGCGTAGGCCTTGGCGATCCCCGTGATGATGATCACGACCTCGCGCGCGTCCATGACGGTGCCCACGCCCACGGTCAGCGCCATGGTCGGCACCTTGCGCACGTCGTTGCCGAAGAAGCGCGAGTTGGCCACGATCGTGTCGTACGCCTGCCGAGAGCGCGTCAGTTCCACGCATAAGCAGCAGCAGCAGCGGCGGCGCATGGACCGACCCACGCACGCACCAGCGTCTTGACGCGCGTGCGCGAGGTCAGCGACGAGCCGGGCTCGTTGAAGGCGATGTGGCCGTCGGGCCCGATGCCGCCCAGGAAGAGCTCGATGCCGCCGGCCGCGGCGATCTTGCGCTCGTACTCGGCGCACTCGGCCTCCAGGTCGGCGGCGTTCCCGTCCAGGATGTGCACGTTCTCGCGCCTGGCGAACGAGGCGAGTGAGCGAGCACTACATGCAGAGGGAAGGGCGCTCAATAGACCCGCGACGTACTTGATGTCGACGTGCTGGAAAAAGTTGGTCCACATGAACGCGTGGTAGCTCTCCGGGTGCGTCTGCGGGATGCCCACGTACTCGTCCATGTTGAACGTCACGACGTGCTGGAAGCTGTCGGCGCGCCGACGTGAGCGCCGGCGTGAGCGACGACCGCGTGGAGGGAGGGAGCAGGCGCCTGCCTACCTGAGCGAGCCGGCCTTGTGGAACTCGATGAGCCTGCGGTAGGCGAGCAGCGGCGAGTTGCCCGTGGGCAGCCCGAGCACGAACGGCCGCTCCGCCGTCGGCTGGAACGCGTTGATGCGCTTGCGCACGTAGGACGCGACCCACAGACCCACGTCCTCCTGGTTCTCCTCGATGATCAGCCGCATGCTCCGGTCGGTCGGTCGCTCGGTCAGTCAGTCAGTCAGTCAGTCGGGGTCTCGGATCGGATTGTGGTCGCTACTCGGGAAGCGGCGCGCATCTTCCCGACGGTCATGTCACACAGGCACTTCCGCATAGAAAAGATCGCGCTCCATGCGTCGACACGATCGATCAGAACCCAAGCGAGTCCCTTAGCGACCGACCGACCATGAGCGTGCTCAAGATCACCAACGTGCGCGTGCTGCGCGGCGGGCGGCTGGAGGCGTGCGACCTGTGGGCGGCCGACGGCAAGGTGGTGGACCCCGAGGCGCGCTTCTGGGCGGCCGAGACGCAGGCGGAGCACGCGCCGCAGCGCGTGGTGGACGGCCGCGGCGGCATCCTCGCGCCCGGCTTCCTCGACGTGCAGATCAACGGCGCGTTCGGCTTCGACTTTTCGCGCCCGGGCGTGACGGAGGCGCAGGTGGAGCGCGTCGCGCGCGGCCTGCTGGCCTCGGGCGTCACGGGCTTCTGCCCCACGCTCGTGTCCTCCCGGCCCGAGCTGTACGCGCAGGTCCTGCCCACGCTGCGCCGCGTGCTCCGGCGCCAGGAGGCGCGCGAGCGCAGCGGCCAGGCCGCCGAGGGCGCGCGCATCCTCGGCATGCACCTGGAGGGCCCGTTCATCAGCCCCGAGCGCCACGGCGCGCACGACGCGAGCGTGCTGCGCGAGCCCACGGACGGCGTCGAGTCCCTCGAGCAGTGCTACGGCGGCTCGCTCGAGGACGTGGCCGTCGTGACGCTCGCGCCCGAGCTCGAGGGCGCCATGGACGCCATCCGGGGCCTCGCGCGGCGCGGCATCGTCGCCAGCGCCGGCCACTCGGTCGCCGGCGTCGACACGGCCATGGCGGCCGTCGACTGCGGCGTCTCCATGCTCACGCACGTGTTCAACGCCATGGGCCCGTTCCACCACCGCGACCCGGGGCTCATCGGGCTGCTCGGCCGCAACGACAGGCGCCCGTACTACGGCATGATCCTGGACGGCGTGCACTCGCACCCGGCGTCCACGCGCATCATCGAGCGCTGCCACCCGGAGGGTCTGCTGCTCGTCACGGACGCCATAGCCGGCATGGGCCTGGCCCCGGGCACGTACGACCTCGCGGGCACGCGCATGGACGTGAAGGAGGACGCCGCGTACGTGGCGGGCACCGACACGCTGGCCGGCAGCATCGTCACCATGGCCACGTGCGTGCGCAGGCTCATCCAGTACACTGGCTGCGCCGTCGAGCAGGCGCTGGAGGCCGCGTCGACCCACCCGGCGCAGGTGCTGGGCGGGGACGTGGCCGCGCGCAAGGGCTCGCTCGCCTTCGGCGCCGACGCCGACTTTGTGCTGCTGGACGACAACCTGGACGTCGTGCAGACGTACATGGCGGGCCAGCTCGTGTTTGAGCGGCAATGAGGTGCATGTGTGTGTGTGTCCCTATCTCATACAGGCTAAACGTGTGCGCTTCTTCCCGTGCTTCCTACCACACAAAGTGCTGGAGATCGGCCTCGTCGCCCTGGTCCACCTTGCTGTCGTCCTCGGCGAGCGTGAGGTGCCGCTCGGGCTGCGACCGCCACATGACCTGCCGGCCCCTGCGCTTCTTGGGCGCCTGCATGCTGCGCTCCATGGACTTCTTCATGCGCTCCTCGTACATCTTCTGCTGCTGCGAGATGCGCTCCTGCCGCACGCGCTCGCGGCGCTCCTTCTCCTTCTCCTTCTCGGCCTTGGCCACGTACTCCTCGGGCATCTGGTCGATCGCGCTCAGCAGGTCCTCCAGCCGCGCTTCCAGGTCCGTCAGCATGTACAGCGTCGACGAGTTGGTCTCGGCGTCGAACCCGCAGCGCTTGTACACCTCGAGCACGCGGTCCTGCAGCTCCTTGAGCATGCGCTCCTGCGCGTTCTCGCCCGTGCCGCCGAGCGAGCGCTGCCGCAGCTGGCCCGCCTTGCCCTCCTCCTGGCTGATCTGCTGCTGCAGCGCGTCGACGTTCGACTTGAGCGCCTGCGTCTTGCGGTCCATCGTCTTCTTGGTCTCCCGGAACGTCTGCTTGAGCTCCTCGAGCGTCTGCTCCGTCTCCTGGCTGTTCTGGATCAGGAACAGGTTGCTCTCCTCCAGCGCCGTGAACATGTCGAGCAGCTGCTGCGGGCTCTGGAAGTACATGGGGATCTCTTCTCCGCTGCTCGTCAGCGGCATGCTGTCCACGTTGGGCATGGGCGGGATGCTCGCCTCCCTGGCGCGCGCAGGCTTGTCCGGGTTCTTCTTCTTGCCGCTCTTGCCATCCTTGTCCGTCTTCTCGCGCTCGACCCGCTCCCGCTCGTCCATTTCGGCCACCGCCTTGGCCTTCTGTGCCTCCCACTCGGCCAGGACCCTGTCCTTCCGCCTCTGCAGGCGCTGGAGCTGCCGGTGCCGCTTCTTCTCCTTCTGCTCCGCCTCGTACTCGGGCGGCGTGAGCTCGTCCAGGAAGGCCTTGTACTGCAGGCAGTCCTGAAGCTGCTCGGTGAGCTTGGACATGTCGCTCTGCACGAGCTGGATCTGCTGGTTGAGCTTCTTGATCTCCTGGACCTTGTCCGCCTTGGCCTTGGTCTCCTTCTCGGCGCGCTTGATGGCCTCGTGCGCCTTCTTGTCGTTCTCCTTGAGGAACGTGTCGAAGCGCACGGCGTCCTCCTCGAGCATCAGCTCGCTATTCTTGAGCGCCTCCTCTTTCAGCTGCGCCTTCTCCTCGAGCTTGCGGATCTCCTCGCGCTTCGTGTCGAGCGACATCTGCACCAGGAACATCTCGCGCTTCTTGGCGATGAAGTCCGTCATGTTCTCCTTCTCGCGCAGCCGGTCGCTCGAGATGGCTGCTGTCGCCGCCGCCACGAGCCCGCGCGTCTGCCGCGACTGCGAGGACTGGTACCCGTCAAGTCCAGGGGTCTAGCCGACGCGCAGACAGACATACTGCATCGTTACATCTCCGTCACGAGGCAGAGCTCGCTCCGGTCGGCCAGTCCACAGACGCACCGGATCGTCCGCTCGGACGCGGCGGATGTTGCCAATCTTGGATGACGCCGTGCCCTTCTCGTAGATCTTAAGGCTCGAGCTGTTGCGCTTCTCCTGTCCGTGTGTCGTTAGTTAGCGACCGCGGGATGGCGGCGGAAGACGGCGCGCGTCGACGAACCTCCTCTTTGCGCTGATTCTCCGACTCGCGCATGCGGAACACCTCCTCGTCCGACGGCAGCGTGAAAGGGTTCGTCTCGGGAGCCCCATGGTCTAGCGACCGCTACTGTGTCAGCTACGCACAACCGGCGTCTTCCATGAGATCGACGCGACGTACACGCACCTGATAACGACCGCCGGCCTCTGTCCATGGCTCCAGCGACGTAGACAGCGGGAAGGACGGTCGGGGCGTTGCAAGAAGACAGCGGGTGGCTTGAGTTGTCACGGAGGAGCGCAGCAACTGGGAACCGAGCAAAACGGAAGGCTATTTCCAGCGACAGCTTCAACATGGGTCAGTCCGGTTAAATCCGGTTAATCAAGTATTTGTGTCTCTTCACAAGTCACACGTGTGTACTACAACCGTAAAGTATACACGCACGAGGAGTCCCCACGACACAATGCAGCCTGAGATTCCGGGAGGATGATGATGGAGACGGCGGAGGAGCATCTGGACGAGCCGACGCCGTCCGTGGGCGACCCGCGCAGCGATGGACTGGTCCATGACGAGAAGCGCATGGTGTTCTTCCGTCGACCGGACCTGTCGGGGCAGCAGCTGCTGTTCCAGCGGCCTCGAGGCGGACGCGGAGAGGCCGACGAGTCGCGCCAGCACCACGCCACGCCGGCCCAGCTTGTGACGCTCGACGGGCAGTCCAAGCTGGGCATCCCAGTACACTCCCACTCGTCCAGATCACCCGGTGGGTCGGCGGGCGGCCATAGGTCGGCGGCGGTGACGCCAGAGAGAGGGGCTCGTCGGGAGCGACTGCCGCGGGTGGGTACCCCGTTGACTAGTAGTCGGCAACACATTGACCAAGTCGCCTGGCCTTCCAGCTCCTGGTCACGTCCAACGCTTTGGACGACGACGCGAGCAAGACGCGCCTTCGCCGACTCCGGGTACGTTCAGAGCCAGTCGGTCGTCCGTCGCGGCGCTGCCCACTCAATGCGCGTTTGGCTCGCCAGATCAGCGTCGTGATCGGCGCGCTCGTGGATATGCTTGCGACGACCGTGCTCCTCGCGCAGGACGGTCAAGGTGCGTGTCTCTACCCTGACTGAGAGACGGCCACAACACATCGCCTCATGTGCGCCGGGTCCACACAGATGCATGGTTCCACGTCGACGCCTTCGCGTCCGTCGTCGGCACCGCGAACAGCGAGCGCGTGCGGTCTGTGCGCGGGAAGCTTATCGCGATCGCGTCGCTGTGCAACTTGTTTGCTATCGTTGCGGCTCACACGACGAGCAGTTTCCTCCAGACGCTGTATCCGCTCGGTAAGAGCCGCATTCCGATGATGGTGCGTGTGCGGTCACTCATCGATGCGCATGGTGCAGTGCTAGTCATTTCCGACCTCTGGTCGCTCGTCCTGTTGCTGCCGCACCCGTTCTTCTTGCTGCGGTTTATGCTCGATATGGTATTGATCGGGCTGGTCGGAGAGATTCGCTCGAACTTGGTACGTATGACGCCTCAGTACCGCCCTCGCAACTCGTCCAGTGGTGTCGTGTATTCACATCGCTTATTTCTGATGTGCAGGAAAATGCATGGTTCTTGAGCAGTTTCCACCGGCTACGACATTGAGACCCGCAGCTTCTTCATTCGGTCACGGTGGACGCGATCTCGCCGTCATCGGATCAGACAGCGACCGATTCGGTGGCGACGATGGAGCCGCTGCTGAGGTCGAAGCGCTGCTCCTTCCAGCCGTACTGCGTCGGCGTCAACTTGATGACGACGTGCTGCGGGATCTCGTCCGCGCCGTCCGCCAGGCGCCTCCCCAGCAAGTAGCAGTACAGAACCTGTAGCGACCGAAGAATGCATTCGCACTATTAGTCACACCTTGGTGGGCGAGGACGGTCACTGCGTCACCGCTCACCTCCAGGTTCAGTAGGTGCGAGATGACGAGCGTGGGCTTCCGCTGCCGCTCGAGCTCGACCACGAACGACGACAGTCGCTGTGAAATGAGGAGCGCTGTCAGTAAACTGCCGTTTGGGATGAATGCGAGGCGGAACAGAGACGCACCCGCACGAGATCCCCGACCGATTCGCCGCCGTGGTCACGGTAGGTGAATGGGTCGAGGCTGCACTCATCGAGCTGGTCTGAGATCTCGTGGCGAATGTCCTTGAGCGACATATGGGCGTAGATTCCTGTCCGCCCAAGCAGCTTCGCAGTCAGCACGGCTTGTCCGCCTCCCCTTCCCCTGCAAAACGTACCCGTGTCGACGTTGTTGAGTGCACTCATGGGCCAGTAGTCCACCCCCAAGTGCGCGATCGTGTGAAGCGCACGCGTGTTGGTGCTAGAGGAGAAAACGTGACAGTCAGCTCCGTTTTGCATGTCGACCTGGGTGTCGCCCTACGCACCACGTGTAGACTCGAAGCTGGCTGCCGTCAATCCCCGTGCCCTCAAACTCTTGGTTGAACAGTTCCTTGAGTTGTCGGGCGAAACTCTCACCTGCATCGCTGAGCTTCGCGGGGGTCGTGCGGTGGCGAGGTGAGCCGTCACGGTCCCCCGGTGACAGCAGGGACTCGATGAACTCCGAGTGGCCCGGACGGCACAGGTATATGGGGCGATCTCTGCGTAGGAGAAACAAAGCACGTGGTTGAGGAAGAGCGCGGTACCAAGACATAGCTCTGCGTACTGGCGTACATGACGTGGATGCTCATGAGGAAGGGCGTGAGCAGGTGCGCCATACAGCCGTGGATCCGGTTGCAGACCACTTTCGAGTGCATGTTGATCAGCTTGATGTAGCTCAGCTCGTCGTCGGTGATCGTCTCATACACGCTCTCGTAGTTTTCGATGCGTTTCCTGGTTATAGTGATGGTGTCAGCAGGGCCTGCACCTCGCTCAGACAACTCGCACACGCTCGCAACCTTAGGTCCGCCATGGCCTCGTCGACCGGCATGTCCTTGTAGTCCGGCGAGTTGGTCACCTTCTCCATGAGGTTGGTCTCCAGGACCTAGCAGGCGAAAGACGGGCCTGGGTTAGCTCATCGGCGCGGTTGCCACACTAAATGCGTTGCAAGCGCCCAACCTGCGAGTCGTCGCAGATGCTCTCGATGAACACAATCTGCACGTCGGCCGCGTGTTTGCGGCAGTGCTTTTGCACCTGAAGACGCCGGTGGCGAGTCGTGTTGGTGGCGTCGAAAATGGCGACCTCTCCCCCCGCGACTGCCGCACAAGCGATCGGGAGGTGGGGGTGAGCAACGACTATCTCGGGAAGTGTGATCCCTCGCGGCGCGCACCGAGCCACTCGAGCGCGGCGTCGAGCACGCAGAAGGCGAGCTCCTCGCGCTGCTGCTTGGCCTGCGCGTTGTTGGCGTCGAAGAACTCGGAGCTGTGCTTCCCGACCGATACCCGGCGGCGCAGCGACCCGACGTTGAAGATGTCGGCCTTGACGCCCAGCCTGCGGGGAACCAAACTGGTGAGTGAGCACCTCGCGCGACTGGCGAGCGAGAGTGGTACGCGCGCATGCACGCACCACGAGAGGAAGTTGGTCATCTTGTGCGAGATGAAGGACTTGCCCCTGGACTCGCCCGAGCGCGGCGGTTAGCAGCGCAGACCCAATCGATCGCCCAATAGCGTCCCACAGGACCGATCGCCCAATACACTCTGCCGTGTCGGCGCGCGTACCTGGCGGGCAGCCCTACCATGACCAGCAGCACCTTTTCATCGTTGAACACCTCGCGGCCGGACGCCATCGCAACTGCGAATGGCGCCGCCAACCGCCCGCCCGGCCTCTTGCACAAGCAGCGCGCCGGCCGCCGACAGAGAGCTCGGTCACGCGAAACGGCGCGGCTATTCCTACGTCCCCGTCACATATCATGGCGCTTTGGCGGCGGGCGGTTCGCGTCTGATCTTGGTGTGGTCCACGCCGCCTCCGAGACAGCTGTCCGAGCGTCGTCGCGTCGGCAGAAGAGGTCGCCCGAACGTCGCGCTGGATAAGGGGCAACTTGGGCGGTGCGAACGCGGCGCTGATTGGCCAGAAAAGAAAAGAGTCCGGGCGGGTAGGGCTCGAGGGGGGGGAGACGGAAACCACTTGGTCTGACTATGGTTGCCGCAGAGAGCGCGCGCGAGAACCGCCTTCATTTTTTCCGCCGGCACTCGCAGTCGGAAGAGGAACGGCGCGCTGCTCGCCGACGCCGACGCCGACGCCGACGCGCCGCCCCCGCGCCGCCCCCGCACCCCCTCGCGCCGCTGACGGGTCGCCGGCTTGGTCCCCGCGGCCCGCACCCCCTCCCGGCCTTTTCCGCGCGCCGGGACCTGTCGTCGCTCTTCGACGCAAGGAGAAAGGCCGACTTTCCCCTCGCCGCCACCACCCGTGGGTAATTACTCGCGTAGACGCAGAGGTCGCCGCGCCACGGAACGCACGCAGCGCGCGCTAGCAGGATGTACGCCGCGAGCCCCGCGATCCGGAAGAGCAGCGGGAGCAATGGCGGCGAGCCGGTGGCGAGCGAGCCGACCATGACGAACGAGGAACTGCTCGCGCACCAGCTCGACCTGCACCAGAAGATCCAGCAGCAGATGCAGCTGCAGATGGAGATGAGTCTGCAGCTCGGCGCGCGGCAGTCGCTCGCAGCGTCTATGGCCTCGCGGCCGTCGCTCACGGCCTCGCTGTCGCGCGTCGAGCCGGACCTGGGCGACAACGTCTTCGACATGCTGGACGACCTCATCATGATCCCGCCGAGCAAAGCGTCGTCCGACACGCGCGCCAGTCTCTCGCGACAGGTCGAGTCGGACGGTGAAGACGGAGAGAACGGCGCTGGCGCAGCAAACGCCGGCATCGGCAGCGGCAGCATCAGCGGCGGCCGCGACTCGCTCGCCGACATCCTCGAGTCGCTCGACATGGACCTGGAGGACTTTGGCGAAGAGAACAAGCTCATCGACACGAGCCACCTGATGAACGCCAAGTACAACGACGAAGAGCGCGACTCGTTCGACGACGACCTCGCCGACCTCGACCTCGACCTCGACCTCGACCTGGACGACCACGGCATCGACGACGATGACGACGACAGCGGCAGCGCCAACCTCGACGACATCTCCGACCCGAACGAGCACGCCGTTGAGGAGGACTTTGTGCTCATGCGGCGTTCGTCGATGGACATGCTCACGTCGGTCTCCGGCAGCGTTTCGAGTGTCTCGCAGAGCGCTACGGGTAACATGTGTACGCTTGTGTGGGAGGGCGGACTGCTTGGGCTGCGCTTGCGCATGTCCCAGTCGCGCATGATGCCGGCCGTGTCGAAGATCACGGGCAAGAGCTCCATCGTTGGCATCCACCTCGTCGAGGTCGGTGACCTGCTGCTCCAGATTGGCGACAAAATCACCCGCGATATGGAGTTTATTGACGCGATCAACTACCTGAAGGAGGCCCAGAAACCGTGCAAGCTCGTATTCCGCCGGTTGACGAGCGACCCCATGGTTGTCAAGCCGGTTCAGCCTGAAGTGTCGAGCTCCATCGCTTTGAAGCTGGCGAGCAAGTTCGAGGAGTTAATGCAGGCCGACAACGACAAGTCGCCGGTCGCACCTGCGGTGAAGCTGGATGAAAAGTACGAGATCAAGTGGCTCGACGGTCCGCTCGGCATCAGTCTGATCGCCAGCAAAGACGTTGCGTACCCGCTTGTCACGCGCATCACAGGGAAGAATCGGTCACCGCAGGTACAGGACGTGCAGCCTGGCCACTATCTCGTGCAGATCGGCAACTACAACACAGCGGACGGCAACTTCAACACCGCCATTAAGTTTTTGCAGAAGGTCACCAAGCCGGTGTCTCTGTACTTCTGCCCCGGCAACAAGAAGCTGTCCGTGCGTCCCGACCCGGCCGAAGACGAGTACGATCACGTGTGGGAGAAGAAGCAAGCCCTTTCGTTCACCGTCAAGCCCGACGCCCACGGCCGGATGGTTGTCGCCGATGTTGGCAGTGCCAAGTCGATCAAAGTCAAGGCCAAGGGAGTCCCGAACATAGCATCTTTTATCAGCTCCGGGGATCTGGTCATGTGGATCAACGACGACCCGACGAAAGACCTGACATTCCATGAGACATTGCTGAAGCTGCGAACAGCCAAACGACCGCTGATCATCCGCTTCAAGAAGGCCCCGCTGGAGCCACCGGGTGAAGCATCCGCTCCTGTGCCAGCCTCGTCGCCCAAGGCGGAGCTACTGACGGCCAGTGATCTGTCTATGTCGATTCCTCCGCCAGCGCACAAATCAACATCAGCACTGCCGCCACCACCGCCACCGCAGACGCAGCCTCCTCCGCAGCCGAAGCCGGTGGCTCCCGCACCTCGCAGCTTCAACCCACTGAAGAAGATCGCTGCGCTCGGCGCGTATGCAAAGGAGAACTCGCTGAATTCGGGCAACGGAAAGAATGGACTGCCCGACGGGAAGAAGGTGTCCCCTGACGCCGCTCAGACCAAGAAGCACTCGCTATTTGGAGGTGGCAGCGACTCCGATCACCACAGCAAGAGGTACCAAGAGGCTGCGACTGCGGCTGCTGCGGCGGCTGCTGCATCTAGAGCCAGCAGCAACGGCAACCGTGCCCCAAAGCTTACTCCCCCGGGCAGTACAAATGCAAGCAGTGCGCGGTCTCCTACCTCCGCCGACTACCTCCACCAGCACCACCCGAAGAACGCTGGCTCCAGTGACAATCGGTACAACAACAACGCGGACTCGCACGCACGGATCATGAATCTCGACTCGCTGAGTTCCCAGCAGCAGCACCGCAAGGCGGCGCTGCTCAAATCGTCGAGCGACGACCCCGCCGCAAACATAAGACCGGCTCCACGCTCAGCCAAGAACCTGGGTTCTGTCGGGTCGTCATCGGATGAGAGTGGGCGTCATCCGTCGCCGTCGTCGAGGTCAAATGAGAAGGACAACGATGTCTACGAAGTGGTGTGGCCGGAGGGCACAGCGCTTGGGCTGACCCTGCGAGTACACCCCACGACTCGGTTCCCCGTGGTGGCGCGCGTCACGGGCACGAGCAACCTGAAGAACATCGAGCACGTCCAGCCCGGCGATATTTTATTCGCAGCGAACAACATGAGCATCGTCCCGCAACCCAAGTTCAAGCAGACGCTCGAAAACCTATCGCGCCTCCCCAAGCCGGCCGTGCTGCGGTTCCGCCGTGCCCAGCCGACGGGCGCCGGTCCAAGCGGCAGCAGCGCTACTAGTAGTGGCGCTCGCGTCGAGGAGTCGGACTACTCGCTCCCGCGCGGCCCACCTCTGAAGGACAGCGAGTACGAGCTGGTGTGGCGGGAGAACGCGAACCTCGGCCTCGTGTTTAGCTCGGACAACGACATCCCCAAGGTGACCAAGGTGGACTTGGAGTCTGGCGGCCCGATGCTGCAGAAGGTGACGGTGGGCGACACGCTGTCGTGGATCGGCCCGATGGATATCCATGGCTCGTCCTTTCACCAGTCGATGGCGACGCTGCGTGCGATCAAGCGGCCGGTCGTGCTGCGCTTCCACAAGCGCCAGCACCGGTAGGCGCGGTCGTTGGAGTGCAGGTTGTCAGGGGGATCCCAAGCGTCGCTGCGCAAGGCGCGCGGCTGGTTGCTGTCGAGCAGATCGACGGCGAGGGTGGAGGTAGGTGGCCGAGCGCCAAGGGGAAACGATAGAAGTGCATGTTTGCTGTTGGGTTCGAAGCGGAGTAGGAGCGGCCGGCGGACGCGGCCGGCAGGCGGCGCGTCTGCCGATGTAAAAGTTGGTAATACGTAGTCGTTCCCGGCCAGTCAAGCGCCGGGATGAGTGGATGATGATAGTGTCGATCACAGCTCATGGAGCAAATGCAGTCGTAACTGACAGACACATGGAGCGAGGCGCGCCGGGGCCGGGCGCCTCGTATATATTTAAGATCGCCGCTACCAGGATCTCCGCATTCCGTCGGGAGCGAGAGAAGCAAAATGGAGGCGAGAGCTAGAACATGCCGCCGCTGCCGCCGCCCATGGGCGAGGAGGACATTTGCCGGTCGAACTTTGCGGCGAGCGCCTGCTTCTTGGTGAGAATCTCGTTGCGCGAGTTCTTGATGTCGGTCGACACGTCCGTGACGTTGATGGCGTCCATGAAGTTGGCGAGCAGCGGCGCCTTGACGTTGGAGGAGGGCAGCGCGCCGCCGAGGCTGCCGGCGGCGGCGCTGATGAAGTCCTCGATGGCGAAGGCGTAGTGGTGCGCGACGGCGAAGCCGAGCATCTCGACGCAGATGACGAAGTCGTTGAGCGCCGACGCGATCTTGTTGGCGTCCCAGCACTGCGGGCAGCCGATGTCCCAGCGCTCCGAGATGACGCCGACCGTCTCGAGCAGGCTGATCATGAGCGACTGCCAGTAGGTGAAGAAGATTATGGCCTTGATGGCGAGGAACTTGGGCAGCGGGCGGATGGGCGCGAGCTCCTCGTACGCGCCGTGGAAGAAGAGCACGAGGCAGTAGAGCGCCCACGTCTGCGAGATGGTCAGGATGAAGCTCACGTAGCCGAACGAGACGCACGGGTTGAGGAAGTCGCCCTCTCCGTACACGCCCGCGAGGCTCGTGATGAGCACGATGGCCGACATGAGCAGCTTGGTCGGGATGTACTGCAGGATGCCGATGGTCGTGAGCCGCAGGAACTTGCCGCCCATGGCCCACGGCTGCAGGCAGCAAAAGGGCGTCATGTGCGCGATCTGCGCCTTGGAGCGCAGCGTGCTGGCCAGCACCGACTGGCCGCCCAGGTACTCGACGAGGAAGCAGTGGAACGAGTAGAGCGCGAACGCCTCGTAGCAGTCGCGCACCGTCTCGAACAGCAGCTTGCGGTCGTTGAACACGAGCGCCAGGTACGACGTCAGCCCGTAGATGGGCACCATCATGAGGATGCGGATCACGTGCTTGCGGATGGCCGCCGACGGGTTGTATAGCAGGTGCGTCCAGATGATCCAGCCCGAGAGGATGATGGCCAGCAGCGTGAACGCGCCGGAGATGGCGTAGCCCAGCGTCTCGATCTGCATGGCGGCGCGGCGCTCTGGGGCGGCGCTCCGGCGCGGACACTGGAGAAGGCGAGCGGGTGGAGCGGGCGGGTGGAGCAACCGATCAAGCAACCGATCGAGCGAGTCCAGCGACCAACCGGCGGCCTTATGCCGTGCCGAGTGCCAAGCGATGCCGTCGTCGTCGGGGGTGGAGGAAGAGAGAGAACACATGGATCGAGTGTACCTACCGCGCACGCGGGAATTATACGGCCGCGCGCTAATCAGGGGTGTCAAGGTAATCCAGTAGTACGAATACAGTACCACTCGTACTAAGTATCGGTTACTTCGACGCCGTCTTCTACTGCAACCGGGTCAAGTGCAAAGGGCCCTAGCGCCGCTTGGAGCTGCCGGCGCCGCTCCCGCCGCCGCCGCCGCCGCTGCTCTTCTTCTTCTTCTTGGAGCGGCGGTAGTCGCCGTCGTCCTCGTCGTCCGACCCGCGCTGGCGCTTCTCGGACGCGTGCAGCCGGTCGGCGGCCTGCGCCTCCTTCTCGAGCTCCTCCCAGCTCGGAGCGTCCTCCTCGTCCTCGGATGGCGCGCTGGACGACTCCTCGTCCACGAGCGACTCGAACTCCGACTCGTCCGAGCCGCTCGAGTCGCTGCCCGACTCATCGTCGTCCTCCGACTCACCGCTGCCGCCAGAGTAGTTGCTGTCCTCGGCCTCCTCCTCGTCCTCGTCCTCGTCGTCCGAGCCCTCCATCTTGAGGAACTCCCAGCCCGCCGGCTTGGGCACGCCGTCCTCGTCCGTGTCCAGGTAGAACCGGTGGTCCGCGCGGATGGTCGCCATGATGCTCTTCCAGTTCAAGTTGGCCGTGCCCGTCGTGAAGCAAATGTCAATGTCGTCCAGCCACTCCTTGATACGCTCCAGCTCGGCCGTCGACACGGCGCTGATGCGCATCGGCATGAGCTCAAAGTTCTTGAAGATGAACACCACGTCGAAGTTCTTGGACGAGAACATGACGCGCTCGAAGTGCACGTGCTCCACCTCGTCCAGCGAAATGATGAAGAACGGCATGTCCGTCAGGCTCACGAGGCAGTGCACCGACGGCTGCAGCAGCACCATCTCCTTGAACGGCGTGCCCATGAACCCGAGCTCGCGGTACGGGATGTCGAACACCACCGGCTTGCCGTAGCGCTCCGACACGCCCTCCATCTTGTGGCAGAACTCCTTGAACGTCGTGTTGAGCTTCTCGCGCAGCGCGCGCTCGCGGTTCTCCTCGTCCAGCTCGTCCGGGTCGTACATGGACCGCCGCCGGTTGTCCAGCGCCTGCGAGCCCTCGATCACCTCCGTGTAGAACTGCACGTCGTTCTGCTTCTTCTTGCCGATCATGATGTGGTTCTTCAGGTGGAAGTGGATGAGCACCACGAGCTCCTTGTCGCACGGCTGGAAGATCGCGTGCTTGATGTTCGAGTACAGAATGTCCACCTTCTGGTTCTTGTTCGTCATGAACCGCACGCCGTTCGCGTGCGCCTCGAGCGTGCCGTGGGTCTTGCGGCCCGACAAGTGCGGCCGCGCCGACAGGTCGATCAGGCGCGGCACGCGGCGGTCGCGCGTCAGGATGAGG
Source organism: Phytopythium oedochilum (assembly GCA_023338025.1). Classification (NCBI taxonomy): domain Eukaryota; phylum Oomycota; class Peronosporomycetes; order Pythiales; family Pythiaceae; genus Phytopythium; species Phytopythium oedochilum. Next base: position 23,926 of record JAADXX010000012.1, on the reverse strand, counting down.
TCCTCCTGCACCACGAGGTCCGACTCTTCCTGCTCGCGCTGCTCGCGCTGCTTGACGCGCTTCTGCAGCTCCTTGATCAGTCGGTACTGGTTGTTCAGGTTGTGCGCGTCCGACGAGCGGAACCCGAGCTCCTTGATGAACATCTTGTTCGGGAACTTGGCGATCATGTTCTGCATGGCTGGCAGCACGTCGCGACCGAGCGACGTGCCCGGCACGTAAAAGTTTATGCGCAGGTACGTCGCCTTGTCCTCCTCCGACTTGCTCACGTTCTTGATCGTCGAGATGTGGAACGGCACGGGCACGCCGTTGATCGGGAGGATCACCGCCTCGGCGCGCATGTCCACCATCACCTGGCGCTCGCGCAGCTCCGAGGGGTACTGCTGCGGACCCGAGTACGCGCGGATGTTCTTCTCCTTCTTGCGGTCCTCCGACTTCTCGTTGCTCTGCTCCTCGAGGCGCCGCATGGCCTCCTCGCGCTTGCGACGCATCAGCTCCGCCTGATGGCGGTCGCGACGCTCCTGGTCCGTCTCGATGCCCTGCAGCTGGCGCTGCTGGTCGCGCAAACGCGACTGGATCACCTGGTTGCGCGTGCCCGAGAGGGACGTGTCGACGGGCGGGTGGATCGACTTCTCCTTCTTCTTGCCGTCCGACGACGACGACGACTTCTTCTTCTTGGTCTCCGGCTCGTCGTCGTCGTCGCCGCCGTCGTCAATGTCGTAGCGCACCTTGCTCCACGCCTTGGACACCTTGGTGTAGTACTTGGTCTCGTCCTTGAACACCACGACGGTGTCGGCCAGGAACACGGCGTAGTTGTCCAGCTTCTTCTTCTTGCGCTGCGACTCCGGGATTGGGATGCCCTGGAACCCGAAGGCCACGTTGAATGCCATGCCCTCCTGGATCACCGTCGTGTTCTTGGCCGTGAGCAGGTTGCACGACTCGCGGAACTCGAGTCCGATGCCGAAGCCGAGGTTCTTGGTCAGCTTCTCAAACAGGCTCGCGTTGCGCGACTGGATGAATTTGCGCACCTTCTCCACGACCTTGGCGACGGTCTTCCCTGGCTGCAGCTCCTTGACGCACAGCTCGTGCGCCTCCCGCAGCAGCTCGTACGCCTTCTCCATCGAGCTCGTCGGGTCGATGAAGAACGTGCGGCCGATGTTGGAGCAGTAGCCCTTGTACCGCGCGCCGAGCGAGCAGATGATGACGTCGTACTTCATGGCGCTCTTGTCGCTCTGCGCGCTCGGCTTGAGGTCGTACTTGCCGCCCGACTGCACGATCGGCGGGTAGCACGGCTCGATGTCGACGGGGTCGATCGACACCTTGATGCGCGTCGGGTCCTCGAAGATCTCCTCGATGTTCATCGAGATCTTCTCGTGGCTCACGGCCTTCTCGTCGTCGATGATCTGCTCCATGTCCTCCATGAACTTCTGCTTGAAGATCTTGCTCGTGAGCGCGCCGGCCCACCGGATGTTCTCGATCTCCTCGGGCGCCTTGACGGCCAGCGCCGTCTCCACGCCCTTGGTCACGTCCACCTGCTCCACGCCCGCGGCCTCGAGCGCCTTCTTGAACGACGCCACGAGCTCGCCCTGCGGGTCCTCCTTGGACAGCACGCCGACCTTGGCGCCGCTCGCCTTGACCGCGTCCGTGAGCGCCTTGAAGTTGGCGGCGTTGCTGTCGCCCTTGTTGCGCTTGAGCAGCTCGAGCTTCACGTCCGAGCCCTCGTTGCCGCCCAGGATCGCCTCCAGCATCGTGTCTGCGCGTTTCAGGTCGGTCAGTAGACGCGGGTGGATAGATCGAGAGCAGCGAGGCGCGTACACTTCTTGCCGCTCGTCAGCACCAGCAGCCTCTGCGGCGTGAACACCATGAGCGTCTCGGGGAACTCGAGGAACCCGAGCAGGTAGATCTGCAGCACCGCCGACTTGCGGTACGCCGACTCGTCCTGCTGCGCGCGGCCCGCGAGCACGCAGAAGGCGTCCGCGTCTCCCCACCCGGCGCTCTGCTTGTTCTCCTGTCACCGCGCCGCGCACGGAGCCGCAGGGTCAGCCTCCGCGCCGAGGACCACTCACGCACTGCCCGTCCACTCCTGCACTCGCACGCACCTTCCACTGGCGGTACAGGTTCTGCAGACGGCGGAAGAACATGGTGCCGTCGAGCTTGGGCGATCCCGCGCCGGCCGCCGCCGCCGCCACCGCGCCGCTCTCCTGCTTGACGGCGCCGGGCTCCGCCTTGACCGCCGCCGCGGGCTCCGTCTTGACCGCCGCGGGCTCCGCCATCGCCGCTCTCTTCTGCTCTGCCGGTCGCGCTGTGCAGCCGCTTGGCGCGCCAAAAACTCCCCCCGGAGCGCGCCAAAACGAGGCAACAGCGAATGCGACAATCATTGGTACTTTATACCGAGGAGTGCCTATTGATGACAGAAAGAGATGCATGACAAAATCGGATTATATAAAGTTCTTTTCATAGAGAACCCTCGACATATCGCGCATAAACAGCACGCGTCCCCATTTTAGACCAATACTGGCAAGCCTTCCGACCACTCCAGCGCAACAAGCAGGAGCGATGGTGGCCTCGGCGCGGCGCTCCGTCATGATCTTCGCGAGCGAGGTGCCGGTGATCGGCGCGCTGAACCCGTACCGCCAGATCGAGGACGTGTTCCTGGGCGTGTGGAAGCGCACGGCGCCGGCGCAGGTCGAGTCGCTGCGCCGGCGGCTGCAGGTGGCGCTGCCGACGCCCGAGGAGAAGATGCAGGCCGTGGTGCGCGACCTGGGCGCGGGCCCGGCCGTCGCGTCGCTCGTGCGGCAGGCGGCCGCGGCCGAGACCACCGCCGGCGTCGCGCGCTCGGCCGCCAGGATCGCGGCGGCGCTGCCGGCGTCGGCGCCCGCGGCCGTCAAGGCCGAGGTGGTGCAGTTCGTCACGTCCGAGATGCACAAGTCGTTCGGCGCCAAGCACGAGGCGAGCGCGATCCGGCAGTACCAGGAGCAGCAGCGCGTGGTCGTCCGGGACAAGAACCTCGTGTTCTCCAAGCGCCGCGTCGGGCGCGTCAACGGCTTCGACGTGCTGGTCGGCGGCAAGATCGACGGCAAGGCCGGCGAAAAGGTCATCGAGGTCAAGAACCGGCTGCGCAGGTTCATCTCGCCGCTGCCCAGGTACGACGTGGCCCAGCTCCAGACGTACCTGTTCATCCTCGGGTCTGCCGACGGCGAGATCGTGGAGCACCTGCGCTCGGACTCGGCGACCACCAAGCTCACGCCCGTGGCGTGGGACCCGCAGCGGTGGGAGGCCGAGCTGGCGCCGCCGCTGCTGCGCTTCAGCAACGCGCTCACGCTGCTCATGAAGGACGAGGAGGCCCAGGCGGACTTCCTGCGGGCCGAGGGCGGCGGCCGGCGCGACATCATCCGCTACTTCTGGGGCAAGGACGTCGTCCTCGACGAGTAGGAGGAGGCGCGGACGCGCTCTGCGGCCTGGAGTCTGGACATAGGAGACGAATGCACACAGACATGAGACGACGCATGGCCTCCGTCGCGGCGCCGTATATTTATCCTTGCGGCCACTCGCCTTGGCGTCGTCCGCAGTCCGTTTCGCGCCCGCTCGCCTGCTCACAGAGCGCCGTCCTCCGCGTGTCCGTCGAGCGCAGCGAACGCCATGGCGTCGGCCCAGCCCTCGGTCGTCACGTCTCCGCCCCCGGCGCCGGTCTCGCGGTCGCCGTCGCGCAAGGAAAGCGCCGGCCGGCCGGTGGCCGCCACGAGCGAGCCCGACACGGCGGCTCACGGTGGAGCAAAGGCCGCCAAGGACGTGGCCGCCGCCGCGGACCATGTGTTCCGGCGCGACCGCCACGGCGGCGTGGACCTGCGGCGGGTGGTCACGGCCGTGTGGACGCGGCGAGCGGACAGGAAGCTCGCGGCCGAGCTGTGCGCTCGCCTGGCGCGCCTGGTCCTGGCGCGGCGCCTGCTGGACCAGGCCGAGTTCTACCTGCCGCAGCTGGCCCACATGGTCATCCACTTGGACAAGGAGCTGCCGGCGGAGCTGCTGGAGGAGTTCGTGCTGCGGCTGGCCCAGAGCAGCGTGCACCTGGCGCTGCAGTACTTCTGGGCGGTGTACGCGGCGCTGGACGAGAACCGGCCCAAGCGCGGAGGGGCCAGCCCGCGGACGTTCGCGCGCTGTGCGCAGCTGCTGCTGGCGCTCGAGCAGCGCATCGCGTACGGCGCCGCCGCCACGCGCGAGCTGTCGGCGCCGAGTCTCCTGGAGCTCGCGGCTCCGGCTCAACAACAGGAGCCCAGCCGTGTCGCTGCCCCCAAGGACGAGCCGACGCAGCTCGCCCTCGCCCTCGCCGGCGCTGGACAGAGCGCGACCGCGGCGGCGCCTTCGCCGGCCAAGGAGACCCGCTCCAGCGGGTGGCTGCTCAAGAAGGGCGGCGGCACCAGCGCCATGGGCCGGCGGAACTGGACGCTGCGCTGGTGCCGCATCGAGAGCCGCATCCTGCTCGTGTTCACCAAGCCCTCGGACGCGTACCCGCGCACGGCGGTGCCGCTCGCCGGCGCCGAGGTCGTCGTGGCGGAGAACCCCAAGCACCCGCACTACTTCGAGATCGCGCACGAGCTGAGCGAGACGCGCGCCAGGTTCGCGGCCCAGAGCGAGCAGGAGCTTGCCGAGTGGGTGGACGCGCTCGCGAGGAACGCGGGCGCCCCCGAGCCTCCGGCCGGCTCGAGCCCCGCCAAGGCACCGGGCAGCCCCACGCGCGCGATCTCGCGCATGTCGACCGCCATGCGCTCGTTCCTGCTGGAGACGCCGCCGACGGTGCCGGCAACGACCAGCGCCGATGCAACCGGCGCTGGAGCGGAGGACTGCGGGCCGTCAGAGCCGACGACGGCCGACGGTCGGCGCCGAGAGGAGGAGGAGAGCGAGTGCGCCGAGACCCGGCGGCAGGCGGCGCGCAGCGAGTTCTTCTCGGGCATGGTGCACTTCGTCAAGGCCATCACGGACGTGTCGGAGGCGCTGCGCCGCGCCGAGCCGACCAAGCGCAAGGCGATGCTGCCGGCGCTGCTCGAGAAGGTCAAGGTCCCGGCTCGCGCCTACATCCCGCTCTGCAAGTCGACTGACGTCCGTGTGTCCTGCTCCGCCATGCTGCCTGCGGTGTCCGAGTCTAACGCTGCGCCGAGTGCCTCCTGTCCGACAGCTCTACTGCCCGGTGCACGCGGTCCTCGCGACGGAAGGACGCGTGTTCAACACCAATGTCGGTCTTTGCGCGCGGCCCCGACCGCTGCGCCGCCACCGTGCTAACCTCTGCGTGGCTCGAAACAGGAGCGCGCGCCGTGCCTTCTCTTCTTCGAGACGGTCGAGAGCGACGACGGCCGCAGCGTCGCGCAGGCGCTGTCCCAGTTCCTGTACGGGCCGCGAGACGAGCTCGCTGGTGCGGACGAGGGCGACGACGAGGGCGACAGCAGCGAAGGCGCCGAGGGACCGCCGGAGGACGCGTCCGTGAGCAGAAACACTTCGTTGCACCAGTCGTTCGTGCATTCGGGGCCGCTGGAAGGCGCCGCATTCATCCGCGAGCTGCTCGCGGTACGACACGCGCGCGCGTGGCAGTCCGGAGACGCCTGGTGACTGACTGGCGGTGGCGGTGCGTGTGACGGCAGGACGAGGCGCGCAAGCAGCGGCTGGAGCTCGTCTTCGGCGAGCTGAGCGTCTCGGCGGCCGCGCGGCTGCGCGCGGGCTCCGCCTGCGAGCGCAAGGCGACGCCGCAGTGGCGGCTGTCGACGCTAATCGCCAAGAGCTTCGACGATCTGCGGCAGGAGGTGCTGGTCATGCAGCTGCTGGCCTTCCTGCAGCAGATCTTCCAGCAGGAGGGCCTGCCCCTCTGGCTCCGCCCGTACCGCATCGTCTCGACCGGCGCGAGCACGGGGCTCATCGAGGTCGTCCAGAACGCCACGTCCCTCGACAGCATCAAGAAGACGCCGGGCTTTAAGAACCTGCGCGCGCTCTTCGACCACGTGTACGGGGACGACGCGGCCGCTGGCGAGCACGGCGAGGCGGCCACGAGCGACGGTGGAGCGGCCGACGCGCCGTTGCGGCGGCAGGCGGAGCTCAACTTCATCCACAGCCTGGGTAAGAAGCGCCTGCGTTGCTGGTCGATGAGCGCGGTCGCTGACGCGCGACGCGGGGTGACCCATGGCAGCGGCGTACTCGCTCGTGTGCTACATCCTGGCGGTCAAGGACCGGCACAACGGCAACATCATGCTGGACGTCGAGGGCCACATTATCCACATCGACTTTGGCTTCTGTACGTGCGCGCCGACGCGCAAGTGGGGCGTGGACCGAGCGCTAACCGCCCTCTGATCGCCCTCGGCAGTCCTCGGACGCGCGCCAGGCGGCAGCTTCAGCTTCGAGACAGCCCCGTTCAAGCTGACGGCCGAGATGGTCGAGGTGCTGGGCGGCCGCGCGTCCGCCGACTTCGCGTACTTCTCCGAGCTGTGCGCGCGCGGTGCCCTGGCGGTCCGCAAGCACGCCGAGGCGCTCTACGCGCTGGTGGAGACCATGAGCACGCGCTCGAGGATGGCGTGCTTCGCCGGAGGCGCCGCGGGTCCGCTCGCGGGGCTGCGCGAGCGGCTGTTCCTGCTCATGCCGGAGGACAAGGTGCGGCCGGCCGTGCAGAGCATGATCCAGCGCGCGTACGCCCACTTCGGCACGACCAAGTACGACCAGTTCCAGGTCTACTCGAACGGCATCGCCAGGTAGAAGTAGCCATGGGCGCGAGCCATGGACGCGGGCGGGGCTTGCTGTTCGTCGGGGAGGACGACTCGTAATGCACATTGGCGCCGTCGGCGGGGCGGGGCGGCGGCGCACGCGCACCGACCGCTCCTTGGGCTCTGCTGGGGTCGAACCTCGTCCTCCACCGCCTTGACGCCGCCTCCGTGCTGCGGGCGTGAGTCAAGCCAGGCGGATGGCCGCGTCCGCGCCGCCTCGAGCTACACGCCGCCCCTTCGCCAGTGTGTGCGGCGACCCGTCGTCTCTCTCTCTCTCTCGGCTCTTGATGGCGCCTCGACCGCTTCCGCTGCTGCTGCTGCTGCTGCTGCTGGGGCTCGCGCTCGCAGCCGCGGCGACCCGCGCGGCCCTCCCGCCGCTCGCGCGCGAGGACGTGCGGCAGCTCGCGCAGCCCGCGGCGCCCGCGGAGATCGACGCGGCCGCGCGCCAGCGCATCCTGCAGGGCGTCGCGCGCGAGCTGCCCGAGTCGCTCTACCTGCTGGCCATGATGAAGCTCTACGGCCACGGCGAGCCGCGAGACGCCGCCGCCGCCGCGCAGCTGCTGGCCCGCGCCGCGCGCCGGCGCCACCGCGACGCCGCCTTCGCGCTCGGCGCGCTCTACGGCGCCGGCCACGGTGCGTCCGTCCCGCTGTCCGTCCGTCCGTCCACCGCCGTCTCGGACCGTCCTGCTAACCGCGAGACCCGGGCGTGGACCCGGCCCAGGCGTGCCGAGAGATGACCGGCAGAGCGCCTCGTGGCTCGCCGCGAGCGCCGCCGCCGGCCACCGCGACGCCAAGTGGATGCTCGCCATGTACGCGGCCCCTCCTCCTCCTCCTCCGCTTGTATGGACCCGCGTGTATGGACCCACGCCGCGTGGCCGCAGACTGTACGACGAGGGCCGCGGCGTGCGCCAGAGCGCCGAGCGCGCCGCCGCGCTGCTGGCCGAGGCCGCGGACGCCGGCAGCGCGGACGCCAGCCTGCGGCTCGCACTGCTGGCCGAGTACGGGCGCGGCGTCCCGCGGGACTCTGCGCGCGCCGCGCGGCTGTACGCGCAGGCGCTCGCGCAGGACGCGGCCCAGGAGCAGGCCGCGCGCCGCGTGCCCGACGCCGGCTACTACCTCGGGCTGCTGCACGCGCAGGGCCGCGGGGTGCCGCGCAGCGCCGCGCGCGCACGCGAGTGCTGGTCGGCGGCCGCGGCGGCCGGCAGCGCGCCGGCCATGCTGGCGCTCGCGCAGCTGCTCGCGTCCGGGCGCGCGGCCGCCGTGGACGCGGACGTGGGCGCGGCGCTCGTCTGGCTGCGGCGCGCCGTGCTCGCCCAGGACCCGCGCGTGAGCGCCGCCGCGCGCGCGGCCGAGCAGCAGCTGGCGGACGCGCTGGGCCGCGTGGAGCGCCGCGTGCGCGCGCAGGAGCGCCGGCTCGGCGTGCCGCTGCGCGTGGGCGTCGCCCCGGCGCGGGCGCCGGCGGAGGGCTAGGACGGAGCGCGCAAGAGCTGTCTGTTGGTGGATGGTTCGTCCGCGTCTAGTGGTAGTGGTGGTGGTATCCGACATTGCCCGCTTGGGCCGACCGACCGACTCGACCCGCTCTAACTAACGCCGCCATGTAGCGATCGCCCGCCGCCGGGCTACGCCGAGGCCGAGGGCTCGGCTGCGAGCGCGCGCTCGAGGTCGGCGATGATGTCCGGCAGCCCCTCGATGCCGACCGAGAGTCGGATGAGGCTGTCCGAGATGCCGAGCTGCCGGCGCACGTCGGGCGGCACGGACGCGTGCGTCATGATGGCGGGCGACTCGGCCAGCGACTCGACGGCGCCGAGGCTCTCGGCCAGCGTGAACACGCGCAGCGCCTCGAGGAAGGCGCGCGCCTTGGGCAGCCCGCCCTTGACGTAGAAGGTGACCATGCCGCCGTGGCCCGAGGCCTGCCGCGCGGCGATCGCGTGCTGCGGGTGCGACGGCAGGCCCGGGTAGAAGACGCGGTCCACGGCCGGGTGCGCCTCGAGGAACTCGGCCACAGCCTGCGCGTTCTTGGCGTGCGCCGCCATGCGCACGTGCAGCGTCTTGAGCCCGCGCAGCGCCAGGTAGGCGTCGAAGGGCGACGGCACGGCGCCCACGCCGTTCTGCACGAAGCGCAGCTTCGTGTTGATGGACTCGTCGTTCGTGACGACCACGCCCATGACCACGTCGCTGTGGCCGTTGATGTACTTGGTGATGCTGTGCAGCACGACGTGCGCGCCCAGGTCCAGCGGGTTCTGGAAGTACGGCGACATGAACGTGTTGTCCACCACGAGCAGCAGCCCGCGCGCCGCGGCCAGGCGCGCCACGGCCGCGATGTCCGTGATCTTGAGCGTCGGGTTCGTCGGGCTCTCGACCCAGAGCATCTTGGTCTGCGGCCGGACGGCGGCCTCGACCGCGGCCACGTCGCCCATGTCAACGAAGTCGAAGTCCAGGCCGTACGTGGGCTTGGCCGTCTGCCGGAAGTAGCGCTGCGTGCCGCCGTACACGTCGTCGATGCACAGCACGTGGTCGCCCTGCCGCAACAGGTGCACGACGGCCGTGATGGCCGCCATGCCGGACGAGAACGCCACGCCGAAGCGCCCGTGCTCGCACGCCGCCAGCGCGCGCTCCAGCGCGCCGCGCGTCGGGTTGCCCGTGCGCGAGTACTCCCAGCCGCGCCCGAACGAGTTGGGCTGCTCGCGCCCACTCACCACGCCGGGCGACGCCTGCGCGAACGTGCTGGCCAGGCTGATGGGCACGGCCACGGCGCCGGTCTGCGCGTCCGGCTCCTGGCCTGCGTGGATCGCCGTCGTGCCGAACCCGCGGTGCTCGTCCGTGTACTTGCTGGCGGCGCTCATGGCCGTCGGGGGGAAGGAGGAGGAGGAATAGAGGGAGGAGGAAGAGGACGCGGGTGCTGCTGGTGGGGAGCGAGCGATTCGGCGAATGACGCGAACGGGTGGCGACGAACAGGACGAGTTGCGCGTGTTCCTGGAGCTTGAAGCCGCGCCGGTGCGCTGGACATTTGCAGTGCTCCGATTGGAGGATATTGGCCGCGCGTCGAATCATGCGACAGTCGGACGCATGACGCGGCCTTTCAATCGTCAGGCTCAACAGCGCTTGCTGCTGCTGCTGCTGACATTCGTGATGCGAGCGCGTGCAGCTCGGCGTCCGGATCACTCGGCGTTCGGTTCATCGAGACTCTCGAATCTAGAGGGCCAAGCCAGAAACAAGATCGGTTGTAATGAGGTGCGGGCGGTATCGTAAATACAGTCACGAAAAGCTGCATACATGAAAAGCGATGTAATCACGAAAAGTATTGCTTCGTAAAATTGAAATTATTTAAAGATGGTGTTATCGTTTTGTAATGGATGATAGAAATTATCATCATTTTACTTGTTGTACTGTACACAAAAGTGTTATTATTTCTTAGAATATGTTTGATTATAATAATGTATCACATATTTACATAAATAGTGAAATCATGGCGTGCCATTTTGTAATATACTAAACCAGGGCACGCTTCAAATGTAAATAATATTTAGATTTCGAAATATATAGATAAAACCGTAATTTTTAATTGTACGAGAAGTTTGACATAAAAGCGCTATTATTTCTTCAAATACGTATTATTTTGTTAATAGTACACATGTATTCGTATATAATGGAATCATGGCGCGCCATTTTATAATATACTCAAACAGGAAACGATTCAAATGTAAATAATATTTAGATTTTGTAATATTTAGATAAACAAAAACTGTAATTTGTAATTGTACGAGAAGTTTGACATCAAAGCGCTATTATTTCTTAGAATGTGTATTATTTTGATAAGAAAGCACATGTATTCGTAAATAGTGGAATCATGCCGGGCCATATTGTTATATATATTAAAACAGGTTAAGCTTATAATGTAAATAAAACTTATTGTTTGTAATATTTAGATAAATAAAACTGTAATTTGTAATTGTATGATCATCTACATCCATATTTTCAGATTATAGTACCGTGATTTCCCTTTTACAAGATTGAAGCCATTGCTGACCCATGTTATTAGTCGACCCTCCACGGTAGTGCGCCGAAGGCGCTAGACCACAAGTCCTTGCGAACTTCGCGAGCGCAAGCGAGCGGGCAGGCAACAAACGCGCAGGCGCGTTAGCGCTGAGCCCCGCGAGCGTCAGCGAGCGGTCAACCGCGCGAACGTACTGCGCAGGCGCGCAAGCGCCGAGCCCTTGCAAGCCTCTGCAATTCTTTTTTCGCACCCTAAAACTTACACTTACCGGTCCGCTTGCGGACAGGCGCTCGACTCGTTTTGACATAAAAGCGCTATTATTTCTTCGAATATGTATGATTTTGTTAATAGAGCACATGCATTCGCAAATAATGGAACCATGGCGTGCCATATTTTAGTTAACTTAAAACGTGGCGCCAAGGTAAGCGATTGGTGAATACGATAAACAAATTTTCTCAAGACCGACATACAAGGATGAAGAACGTGACGACAGGTGCGTTGGTGACCTTCAGGTCGGCCTCGGAACAAGGGGACGATACGTCGTGTCTGTAAACGAAACGATCAGGCCCGGTTGATTCCACCCAGCACCGTGTAAACGTGGAACGAGAGGAAGCCTTTGACCACGATGCGCATGGTTAATGGGCGTATCTTGCTGGTCTCGCCCCTCTCACAGTGGTTGTGGGGTTGCTCGTGACCCCCATGCACGTCTTCATCGTTGTGTTTCACAGGCAGTGCTTCGATATAATAGGCTAAAGGGGGTCTGCATCTACACAATCGGCCAAGCAGCGAATGCCAACACGACGCCACATCGAGGGAGGACCTGACGTGTGTCCTGATGTAGCGGGATCGTCCCAGTAACAATTGAAGGTACTAGGATGGTGCAAGAACGGCATATTTTCTTGAGCAGCGTCGTGCACACGCCGAAGTGCAGCGCCGCATCTTGCACACCGGTCCTCGCGAGGAGGATCACTCTTGATTCCCTTCGTGTTCGCTGCTGATTGGCCGAAAATGTGGACGCAACCCCATTTCGTCCTATCAGAACGAAGTATTGCATTTGAGTGGCCTAGAATTAACCCGGGGCTTCTCCCCGGGTTGAAATCAAGACAGAGTTGATAAAATTCAAAAGTTCGCAGGCCTCGGTGGCCTGAGGCCCTCATCGCTTCCTCCAGCACCGTGCAAGTCAGTAGCGGTGCTCTAGGTCCATTACACCGTACCAGCGCAGTGTGCGTCAGCTTTAGGCTGCAGCGACGGAGGGCGCCGAACCTTGGCCGCGTCATGCATTCAGGCCGCGAACCTGGATGCTGACGCACGCTAGCGCTTTCGTTGTAACCAATACAGAGAAAATAACAGGGGGAAGCTACGCAAGGAAGAAAGACTAGAGACAACGCGAGGAAACTGCATGTTCACCGATTGGCTGACAATAGGATATCTTTATATAATATATTATGAGGTATCGGAGATAGGCAAAACTCGAGCATAAAAAATCCGAGTAATATCCAACATGTTATTTGTCAAATGTTCATAACTGATAGCGTTCACGCAAGTGTTACCATTCTCTAACTGCCATGTCGGTCATTTGCGACGCCACCCATCCTATACGCCACGCACGCTCGCTTCCTTCGCCAGACATGCGCGCTCCCGGCGCTCTGGCGCGCTCGCTGCTGCTGCTGCGCGAGGCCTCGGCCGGCGGCCGGCGGCGCGCTGTCCACGCGCAGGCGCAGGTGCAGGCGCGGGTCTGGGCCGCCGCGGCCGCGCGGACGCCGCTGCTGCTGCCGCTGGACGTGGCCGCGCGCCGCCGCGCCACCGCCCACGCCAGGGACGAGCTGGCCGCGCGGCGCGCGCAGCAGACGCGCCGCTTCCCTTCGTGCCTCGCGCTCTCCGTCGCGGTGCGTCCGTCCTGCCCGCGCGCGCGTGCGTGTGCGCGTGTATACAGTACGTAGTATCGGGCGCTGACGCTCCGACATGGACGCAGAGGCCGGCGAGCGAGTCGCGGACGCAGCGGCTGCGGCGCTGGCTGCGGCTGGCGCTGCACCTGGGCCGGCAGCTGGGGCTCGCGCTGCCGCTGGTGGCCACCAGACTGCTCATCGAGGCCGTGCGCGCGCTGGCGTCGCCGGCGCTGGCCGAGGCGCTGGACCGGCGCTGGCTGGCGCTCGCGCACTGGGCGGCGCAGCGCTCGTCGCCCGTCGTCATGAAGTTCCTGCAGTGGGCCAGCACGCGCCGCGACATCTTCTCGGCCGCCTTCTGCGACCGCTTCGAGGCGTTCCACGAGCACGCGCCGGCGCACTCGTGGCCTGCGACCGAGGCCGCTTTGCGCGCCGCGCTGGGCGACGACTGGGCCGCCGTCGTGGCCATCGACGAGGCCTCGCCGCCCATCGGCTCGGGCTGCATCGCGCAGGTCTACGGCGGGACGCTGCGCGCCACGGGCGAGCGCGTGGCCGTCAAGGTCATCCACCCGCACGTGAAGGAGCTCGTCGCACTCGACCTCGAGCTCATGCGGCTCGCGGTGCGCGCGGTCGAGGCGCTGCCCCGGCTGCCGCTGCTTGGCGGCCGCGACAGCGTCGACGAGTTCGCGGCCGTCATGGACCGCCAGCTCGACCTGCGCGCGGAGGCCGAGAACCTGCTGCGCTTCAAGCGTCACTTCCGCGGCCGCCGCGGCGCGCTCGGCTTCCCGACGCCGCACCTCGAGTACACGACCGAGAGCGTGCTCGTCGAGACCTTCGAGGACGGGCTGCACTTCAGCGAGATGTGCGCGCGGATGGACGAGCCGCGCCGCAAGGCCGCCGCGCGCGTCCTGCTCGAGTCGTTCCTGCAGATGGTCTTCCTCGACAACTTCGCGCACGGAGACCTGCACCCCGGCAACCTGCTGTTCAGCCCCGCGCCGCAGCGCTCGGGCAAGAGCCCGCGGTATACGAACGCCGTGCTCTCGCTCTTTGGCGAGGCGCGGCAGGAGCAGCAGCAGCCGGGCGCGGCCGCGCCGGTGGTCGCCGTGGACGCGGGCATCGTGACGCGGCTGGAGCCCGAGGACTTGCGCAACTTCGTCGAGCTGTTCCAGGCGGTCGCCACGGGCGACGGCTACAAGGCCGGCGAGCTCATCATCTCGCGCAGCAAGCCAGCGCACCAGGCAGCGGGGAGCGGGGGCTCGGCAGCCAAGTGCACGGACGTTGAGGCCTTCTGCGCGGGCATGGAGTCCATCGTGGACGAGGCGCTGCGCTGGCGCCTGAGCCTGCGCAAGGTGCATGTTGGCGCGCTGTTGCGGGAGGTCATGGAGCTCTGCTGCGCGCACGACGTCAAGCTCGAGGCCAAGTACGCGTCCATCATCGTGTCCATCGCTGTATTGGAGGCGGTCGGGCGCAAGATGGACCCGGACATCGACCTGCTCGCGGTCGCGGCGCCGGTCATCGCCAAGGCGATGCTCAAGAGCGCGTAGGCGGCGACGGACGCTACGCCTTGCGGTACATGACCTCGTACAGCAGGATGGCGACCAGATGGGAGTGCAGGCGCTCGGCCATCTCGAGCGCCGTCTCGTTGGTCGACGTCGTGCGCGCCTTGGTGTCGACGTCGAACAGCACGAGAACCTCGGCCGCCAGCGCCGCGTCCGTCGCGGCCGCTGCAGTAGACAGACAGACAGACAGACAGACAGACGCATCGTCGATAGAGTGCGCGGTCAGAACATGTATACTTACGCCTGTACCTGTGCGGGTGAGCGTTTGGGTCCACTCACCGTAGTGAAGCGCGCTCCACCCGTCCTCCTGCGGCAATGAGCGAGCAAGTGAGACGCGAAGCCCGCCAGTCCGCGCTGGACGGAGCACGCACGTCGGTCTCGTCGACAAAGGCCTTCTTGCGCAGCAGCATCCGCGCGACGTCCGCGTGGTCTTCCCCGCACGCCTGGCGAGCGATCACATGGCGCGTGCGCCGGGTCAGCAGTTGCGGCGGCCGCGTGAATCCAGCGATCGATCGACCAGCGCACCAGCATCAGCGGCGTCGTGCCGTTCTTCTGCGGTCCACACTGTCAGCCACCGCCAGCAACCACCAGTACCTAGACGGAGAGACCCCACGCACATCTTTGCGGTTGATGGTGATCCGCCGCACCGGCGCCTTGTCCAGCAGCCGCGCGGCGACTTGCTCGTGGCCGCCCATGACGGCGTAGTGGAGCGGCGTCCAGCGCATCTCCAGCTGCGGCGAGTGAAGCGAAAAGCGCACTGTCAGCTCCCAGGGGCGAGGCGCTCAGCCGCTGGGCATTCTCACGTCGGGGTCGTCGATGGTCGCTTCCTCGTAGATAAGTGTCCGCACGGCAATGTCAGCTCCCTGGCAGCGAGGAAACGCCGTCAGCGCGGTCAACCGACAGCGGAGGCACGCACACTCGAGCAGCGTACGTAGCGGCAAGCGTAGTGGAGCGCCGTCCGACCCTTTTCCTGCAGCACAAGGCACGTCAAATGGATCAACGGAGCCGCGACGCGGGGGGAGCCAAACCTACAGCGCCTTACGTCCTTGGAGTTTGGGTTCTGCTTGTTGAGGCGGAGCTGCTGGTGGAGGTAGCCGTTGTGGTCCAGCTTGGCTGTCGCTCTGACTCTGTCAGCGGAGCCGGTCGCCCACCGCTGGAAGCCCCAGACAGCGCTCACCGTGGATGTGGAATTGGATCGAGCGGCGGTAGTTGCACAGCCGCTGGCGGATGGAGTCGCCCTCGACCTGGCGCAGAACGGGGGCGTTCGTGCCGGCCTTGCGCTGCTCCGACCAGCCCAGCTGCATGAACAGCCTCGGGGGCTCGTCGTCCGCTTGGGGCCGCCTCCCGCGCTTCGGCTTGGCCGCCGCAGCCTCGGCCTCCCTCGCCATGAACTCCTCCACCTCCGCGTCGCTCCCGCGGTCAGCGCCATTGCCGCTTCGAGTCGTCACCAGCATGTTGGCCGCGTCTGTACACAGACAACTCCGTCCAAGATTAGGCCAGACATGGGCGGCAGCCACGACCAAGGTACCAGGGTTATTGAGCTCCGTTACGCCGTCCACAATCGTCCTGCATTGCGGTCGTTGGCCCACTCCTTCCAGTCCACGCTTGCTAACGACCCGAGGCGCTTCTCGACCGGTTGCGACGGCGCCGGCGAGGAGGCGGCGAGCGCCTTGACGACGCCGACGACGCCGCCGAAGACGACGACGACACCGAGCGGGAGCGCGAGGGCGAGCGGCGGCGTCTCTTCGGGCTGGGGCTTCATTCAGTCCATACGTGCGAGTCATACATTCGAAGTGAAGCGCGTTAGCCCGCGTGTCCGACGATCATCTGCGTATGTACGTGCGCTCGTCTTCCATACCTGCGGCGACGGGACTCTCGGCGGCGCGGGGGCGATCGCCTCGCGCGGCCCCTCGGTCGGGACGCAGACCTGCTTCTAGAACAGCGGCGCCTCAGCGTCAAAAGAGCGAGTGACCAATCGTGGGAACGCAACCAAAGTATCACCTGTTGCGGTCGCGTCTCGGCCGCGAGCGGGAGCGGGAACGGGACAGAGTCCTGCCGCGGCGGCGCGATCGGCCAGGGGACCGCGACCGACGCGAGCGGACTGGCGACCGTGACCGACGCGAGCGGACGGGCGACCGCGGACGGCGGGGCTCCGGCCGCGGCGCGCGCTCGCGGCCTGCCGACCTGTCAACTGGGCGGCGGTCGCGCGGCTCCGACTCTGGCTCGCGCTTGACGGCGCTCAACGGCACCGCCCGCTTGTCCTCCTCCCCTGGCGGCGCGCGGTCGCGACGCGCGCCGTCCACCTCGGCGCGCTTGGCGTCCAGCACGTGGCGCAGCTTGACCTTGTCGGCCGCGGCCTGCTCGAGCTCGCGCTTCTTCCTGTCGAGGATGGCGGCGGGGATGCCCGTGGGACTGGCCTGCGCGCTCAGCAGCAGCTCCCACAGCTCCTGCGTGAAGCCGGCCGCATCCTTGGCCAGGAAGCCCGTGAGCGCGACCTGGAGCTGGCGCGGGTCCAGCCGCTCGTCCACCTTGGGCTCCAGCAGGTTGATCACCATGGCGACCACGATGTCGTCCTCGAAGCCCAGCAGCTGCGTCAGCCGCTCCGCCACCCACTGGTGGATCACCTCGCGCTGCACCTTGGACAGGTCCACGCGCGCCTCGAAGCTCGCGGGGAACGCCATCTTGGCCAGCAGCTTCTTGTCCTGGTTAAAGTACCGGCTGTCCTGCTCGATGGACGTGCCCTGCGGCGGCCATGATGCGCGGTCAGTCAGGCCGGAGCGTGTAGAGCCAGCAGAGCGCAGAGCGCGCGGACGCGGACGCCCGTAGGAGCGCGCAGACGCACCCGGAAGAAGCCGCCGCCCGCCATCTTCGTCCAGAGTGGTGGCGCGAATGGGCGGGCTGGACTGTGGCGGGTTGGGGCGTACGATGGGCCACTTCTTCTAGGCGACATACAAAGTACAAGATATAGTAGACGCACACTGCACGCCGCCGCCCGCCGGAATGGCGGCGTCCCCGACGTGAAGCACGGCCAAGAGAAGCGGTACACAGAGGCGCGAGGGAGCGGTGTGGGGGTGGCAGGGCGAGCGGCGGCGCGGGCGGCGGCGCCGCTGGGCCGTGTCGTGTTGGGGCGGGTCCGGGTCCCTCGTTACTAGTAGTATATAGTCCATGTGCATGGCTGGCTGGCTGCCTCAGAGGCCGACGGGCGCGAGCCAGCTCTCGTCCGGGACGGTCTCCAGCACCTCGCGCACGACGTCGAATGGCGCGTCCGTGAAGAGCGAGGCCGGGTACACGGCGCCGCCCCAGAGCGGGTGCACCAGGATCTTGCACATGCCGGCGCTGAGGCAGCGGTAGCGCAGCAGCAGCTCCACGCCGTCCACCTCGCTGTACACCTTGTTGGACTGCCGCGTGAGCATCTGCGGCGGCGAGCGCGCGGTCAGTAGAGCGGGTTAGTGGTGGCGCCAGTCGGCCAGCGCAGGTCAGGCGCGGGACGCACCGGCAGGCCCGAGCACGGGTCGATGAAGTCGGCCCAGAACTTGCGCGCGATCAGCGCCGAGGTCACGTGCTGCGCGAAGGCGACGAAGGTCTCGAGCAGCCGATCCTTCTCGCGGTCGGCGTCCACGCCGAACTGGCTCAGGTCCATGAGCGACCGCTGGCACGTGAGCACCGCGAGCGCTTGCCCCTCGACCGGCCGCCGCTGGAACCGCCCCGGGAACACGAGCTGCAGCTCGCGCAGCAGCAGCCGCGGACACGCGTGCACCGACACCTGGAAGCCCTCGCGCAGCTCCGCGGGCCCCAGCAGCGGCGCCAGCGTGCGCGCGCCGCGCGTCGTCGTCGAAGTCGTCGTAGCAGTCGTACTAGTCGTATCCATAGTCGTCGTCGTCGTCGTCAGCCGGCCGGCCGCCGCGCCGTCTTCCGTCATGTTCGCTGGTTGGCCAGGTCGTTCGCGATCAGCAGCACGTTCGCTCTTTCTCATCCTGAATTGTTGAAAAGTGTCGACCGGCATTATTTTATTTTATTTTTTTGCGCTTTCAAAACACAAGTATACAAGAATCATGTAAAGATGTTCCTTACAATTGTTTGCAAATCAGCTCTTACTCTACACAAGTGCATTTTCTATAGTGGACAGTATACATTTCAATTGTTTTTTTGGCAAGTTGAGGTGTTGCCTCGACCAGTAAAACAGCATTGGCGGCGGCGGCGGCGGCATCATGGCGGACGAGCAGCAGCAGCAGCCGACGGCGGCGGCGGCGGCGGCGCGCGAGGAGGGCGACATCAAGCTGATCGTGCTCAACTACGGCAAGTGGAAGGACAGCAAGAGCCTGGACGAGGTGCTGCGCGCGCGTGGCGTGGCGTTCCTCAAGGTGCAGAAGGCGCGGCAGCTGTCGTTCGGGTTCGTGCACTTCCGGTCGGCGGCCGAGCGCGAGGCGGCGCGGCCGCTGCTGGAGGCGCTCGAGTGGAGCGGCGAGCGGCTGGAGATCAAGGACGCGCTCCCCAAGAAGAGCCTCAAGCCCGTGCGCTCGGGCGGCAAGCGCAAGGGCCGCGAGGACGCCGACGCGGACGCCGACGAGGACGCCGACGGGCCGGCAGCCGACGGGCCGGACGCGGCCACCGGCGCGGCCGCCGGCGCCGCCACCGACGCGCGTCAGGTGGTCACGCCCTGGGCGGACGTGCCGTACCGCGAGCAGCTGGAGCGCAAGGAGGCCGAGATGAAGAAGGTGCTGACCAAGATCGTGCGGCTGACGCGCAAGGAGTACGGCAAGAAGGAGAAGCGCGTGGCCGCGGACCAGCACAACGTGGCCAAGAAAATGCGCAAGCAGGAGAAAGAGGCGGGGCAGGACAAGCCCGCCGAGGCCGCGCCCACGGACGACGCCAAGCCGCAGTACGCGGTGCAAATCCCGCCCTGGCTCACGAGCCACGGCTCGCTCTACGTCGTCGTCGACGGCGCGCTCTTGTCGTGCCCGCACGAGGCGGTCGCGGGCGGGGAGTGGAAGCGCGAGGCCGACGCGCGCGACGTGGTCGCCATCGTCTCGTTCGGCAGCGAGCTGGTCGCGGCCAAGGCGGACGGCAACGTCTACGCGCTCAAGCAGACCTCGGACGGCCGCGTCTGGGAGCAGCTCGTGGCTGGGCCGGGCGAAGCGGTGGCGTCGCTCGCGTCGCTCCGCGGCTCGCTGCTCAGCTGCACGCGGACGGGCAAGATCTACGCGCAGGACGGGGCCGGGCGGTTCGCGTCTGGCGCGTGGAAGCTGATCGGCGAGGTGGATGGGGCCCAGAGCATCGCCATCCACAACGGATTCCTGTACGCGCACTGCCCGGGCGCGTCGACGCTGTGGTGGCGCGCGCCGCTGAGCTCGGAGGCGCTGGAGCGGCTGTCGCTCGAGCCCCACGAGCTCCCCGTGACCGACGTCCTGGGCATCGCGTCGCACAACACTCAGATGATCCTGCTCAAGCACGAGTCGCTGACCTACGCACTGAGCGACGGGACCGTCAAGGCGTCGCACCCGCACGCGTTCGACGGCAAGACCGCCAAGCTGGGCGGCTTTGCCAGCCACAAGGGCCTGTGCTGTCCCATGGACTCGATCCACGCGTCGCCGTCCACGGAGGGCTACCGCAACAAGTGCGAGTTCAGCGTGGGCTTCGACGCCGAGGGCAAGCCCTGCGTGGGCTTCCGCCTCGGCCTGTTCCGAAACGGCTCGGTCGTGGTCAGCAAGCCCGACGAGTGCGTGAACGTGTCGAGCGTCATGAAGGAGGTGTGCGCAGCCGTGCAGACCATGGTCGAGACGAGCGACTTCCCCGTGTACGACGTCAAGACGAAGCTCGGCGTGTGGCGCCAGCTGACTGTGCGTCGGGCGGAGAGGACTGGCGACCTCATGGTGGTCGTGCAGCTGAACCCGAACGAGCTGTCGGAGGAGGACAAGGAGAGGGTGAAGGCGCTCGTGGTCGCGACGCTGACGAACCCGGAGCTCTCGTTCACCGTCAAGTCGCTGTTTTTGCAGCACTACGGAGGCGTGTCGGCCGCGACCGAGGACGACCCGGTGCTCAAGGTCTTCGGCAGCGACTCGATCGAGGAGCATATGCTCGGCCTGCGCTTCTCGGTGTCGCCCAACGCGTTCTTCCAGGTCAACACGACGGCGGCGGAGCACCTGTACTCGCTCGTCAAGAAGCACGCGGATGCGGACGAGAACACGCTGCTGTACGACGTGTGCTGCGGCACTGGCACCATCGGCATCTGCGCGGCGCAGGGCGTCGGGAAGGTCGTCGGCATCGAGATCTGCAAGGCCGCGACGGACGACGCTGCCGTCAACGCGGCGCTCAACGGCGTCGAGAACGTGACGTTCATCAACTCGAAGGCCGAGGACGTGATGAAGGACCTGCTCAAGACCAAGCGCAGCGAGAGCGAGCAGCACTTGAACAAGGTGGTCGCCATCGTCGACCCTCCGCGCGCCGGACTCCACCACCAGGTGCTCCGCGCGCTGCGCGGCTGCCCGCCGGTGCAGCGCATCGTGTACGTGTCGTGCAACCCGACGAACTCGCTGGTGCAGGACGCCGTGACGCTGTGCGGCCCCAAGACCAAGTCCGTCACGGGCGAGCCCTTCCAGCCCGTGTACGCCATCCCCGTGGATCTGTTCCCGCACACGCCCCACTGCGAGATGATCATCGTGTTCGAGCGCGTCCAGTCGACCGCCGAGTAGACAGAAGAAGGCTTTCAAATCATATCGGATAGATAGATGTTGATAAGCAGAGCTTGGCTGGGTGCGTCGCGAGCGAGACTCCTATTACTCTTCCTCTTCGAAGTCGCGCTCGTCGAACACCGGCGCCTCGTCCATCATCCGAGACTTGAACGGCTTGGTCGCTCTCTTTGCCGCCGCGCTGGGCACGTCCGATGCTCCGCCGGCTGGTTTGCGCTTCGCGGCGGGGGAGGAGGAGGTCGGTGCCGGCTTGGGCGTCGGCTTGGTCGGCGTCTTCCGCGGCGCCTTCACCTTGGCAGACTTGTTGAGCGCGCGCAGCGACTGGACGTCCATCAAGTTGGCGGCGAACAGGCCCAGAACCCTGTTGAAGACGCGGTTGCGCTCCTGCCGCGCGTTCAGCTGGACGTAGTCCGGCTCCTTCATGTGCTTCTTGTCCTCCGTCTTGAGCATTTGGCTGGCGCAGACACGGAACGAGCACCAGTCAGTCGCTCCTCTTCGATCAGCACCGCGCGCTATCGCCCAGCTCTCACCGGTACTCGTTCTCCTTGGCCACCCACTCGTCGTGGATGCCCAAGAGCGCGTGAAGAGCAGACCCTAGCGCCTTGTCCTTCAGCACGTCTGCAGTCGCATGCAAGCGTAACTATAACAGCACGCCCTCCCTCACACATTTGCGAGCAGTTGCTACCTTCTTTCACGCGTTCCGGCGACTCCGACGCAACGCGTTGGTTGTACACCTCGACCTGAGCGCGTGGAGCGACTGATGTCAGCAATTCGGCGCGGCGACGCAGTGCAGCGGATGACAAGGGCCTTACCGCGCGCTCGATGGACTCGACAGAGCTCTCGATGCGTTCCTTAGCCAGGCGGGCAGCGTCCCGGGCCTCTAGCCGCAGCATGTTGGACTGCGAGGAGAGCGCCAACCGCGTCAGACTGGAGCCTCACGCCCAGTCGCGCTCGAGCGGTGCGAGCGCACCTTGAGATACTGCTTCGTGAACGGGAGGAACGTCATGAGCGTCGCGAAGTAGCCGTTCACGCGCCACTTGTTCGGGTGCGAGTCCACTACGAGCTTGTCCACCGCGCGCAGCGCGTCGTCCAGCGAGCGCGGGAACACCTTGGTGATCGGCGCGGTCCCCTCCACTGTAGCACATTCCCCTCGGCGTCAGCAAGCCAAGCCAGACTCCCGAACCAGTCGCACAGCACGGCCTCACACTCGCGGACCTCGTCCCGCAGCACCTCGAGGCCCTGCACGACCTCTGGGCCCGGCTGCCAGTCGCTCGCAGCGTCCGACCACTCGTCCAGGAACGCCCTGGACGCCTCCTTCTTGCCGCGGCGCGCCTTGCTCGACCGCACGTCGTCGTCCTCACTGCAGCAAGCGCAGCGTCAGTCCCCGCTCAAGCGAGTGGCCGCCGGCTGGCCGGCCCAAGCCGCACCTGTCGTCCCGTGCGAGCGTCTCGATCTCGTCGCCCGCGTTCACGAAGAAGCCCGAGTGCTTGGTCTTGACCTTGGCCAGCGTGTGCACCTCCTCGATGTTCTGCTGCAGCTCCGCGTCGTCGATGAACGGGTCGTCCAGGTCGTACAGGTCGTCGTCGTCGCGGCGCCCGGCGCGCTTCTTCTCGCGCGCGAGCCCCGCGGCCCCGCCCTCCTCCATGTGCAGCACCGCGCCGCTGCCGTAGCGCTTCTCCAGCCGCTCGATGATACTGAAGCGTTGCGAGCGCGGCTCCTCCCGGTCCGCAGGCGCCGACACGAGCGCCGCGCCCTCCGCGTCCTCGGGCGCGCCGCCAGGCGCCCCACCATCCGCAGCCTCGGACGCGCGCACAAGCGCCTTGAAGTCCACCTCCACCGAGCCCGCGCCGGCCAGGCGCACGCGGAACGTCCGCCGCGCGCTCGGCGCCATGTTCGTCGTCACTGAAACGAGTTTTATATGTTGGAGCCAACATATAATTCAACGCAGAGCTACAGAAATATTCCGTTAAAGTGCGATAACAAGGTTTACTGCATACACCCGCAAAGGTATGACCACTACAGGAATACTTCGTAAAAGTACGATATAAAGGTTTACTGCATACATCCGCAAAGGTACGACCACTACAGGAATGCTCCGTAAAAGTTCGTACATAATCTGCACTTGTTTAGTGTGGACACATCATTTCGTTGCAATTGTTGTTTGCCTGTCATCGAGATGGCTGCAGTCGCGACCAAGCAGCTCTTCAACATTCGGATTCTCCTCTAGATCGGTGTCGCTTGGCTCGCCGGCTCACATGCGAGACTCCGGACGCGGCCGAACGCGATGGCGGGAAGTGGCGGGCGAGCGCCGCGCGCAGGTTGAAGCCCGGGCGGGAGAGCGAGAGCTGGCGCGCCGAGTACCTGGACGCGCGCGGCCCGATGGCCACGGCCAGGAACCCGACCTCGAGCATCAGCCACGGCGCCACGAGCAGCGCGGCGAGCTCGCGGAGCTGCAGGAGCCGCAGGTACTCGAGTGAGAGCGCGGTGGCGGCGCCCGGCCCGCACTGCAGCCCTTGCAGCTCGAGGCACGCGATGGACATGCCGAACGACACCTCGGACACCGTGTCGACCGCGACCATTTGGGCGAGCAGGGCCAGGTAGACGGCGCGGAAGGCCGCGTGCGTGTTGGTCGTGAACCCCATGAGGGACACGCAGACGTTCGCGACGGGGCGCGTGAGGTGCAGCGAGTACGGGAGCGGAGTCGTCGGCGTCGGGACGCTGGTTGCCACGTGAATGAGCGGGAGCTGCAGCGCGATCGTCACGGTCGCCATGAGTCGCACGACTCGCGTATGGAGCTTGATGAGCACCAGCTCTGGCGGGTCCGGCGTGGATCTGGCCGTGTCGCTGTGTTGTCCGGCGAAGCGCAGCCGAACCCGGAGCAACAAGGCGGCGAAGACCAGCAGGAAGAGGCCAACGCTGGTACCGAGCGCCAGCAGCAGCACGCGCACGTTGGCTTCACTCCAGTCGCTCATTCGCTCTCCTTGTGGCTTCGTTAGGCGAAGCGCCGATCCCACGTCGTCGTTTTTAGACGCTGCCTCTGATGAGATGGGGGGAGTTGATCCAGGAGTCG